>NSDO01000187.1:157238-173252 GCA_002286825.1 Lagenidium giganteum | reverse complement strand
GTGAAAGGAGTCCACGGCCACGTTGGAAATGGTCAAAAAGACCAAGTTTGGACAATAAGTCCAGATGAGCTCCAGTTGTGAGTGTTCGAGTTGATCACTGGATGAAAAATCCAGACAAAGGTGCGTAATAGGAGTCCCAATGAGTTCCAATAACACTCCAAGGCCTCCGCCTCCGCTCTTTTGGCGTCTACGATCAGCACGTATCGACAACTTGGTGATAGAATGCGTCTTCAAACGCCAGCGAGTGTTCAAAGTATCTGCAATCTCACGCTCGACGTCTTCATGCTTCACCCAGCACTGACCGTATCCTGGCACCAAAATGTGGTACGCATCGTTGAGCGTTCCCATCACGTCATACGTTCTGGATCCTGACGATATGATGAGTGGCGCTGACTCTGATCTCAAAATGTCCAAATGGACCGGTGCTCCGTCACGAAGAACCACACGTACTGGTCGAGTCCTTGCTGAATCAGCCATTCGTGAGGGCGCGTCGTTTTCCAAAGCTTCGTCAAACTCCGGATCGAGCAGCATCTCCAAGGGACGATGCGACTGAACTAGTTCACGGACTCGAACGAGATCTCTCATGCGAATCTCTGCGTCGTCTATCTTCAAAGTAGTCACCGAGTGACACGAGGCTTCGTGGAACAAGGCGCAGACCAGCCAACACCATTTGAGCCCACACGAACGCGGACTTTCTCGGGTGGAAGTAAGATAGACATCAAGCTCTTGAACGCGAGTTGAGAACATCAAAACTCGCGCACAGCGTAGCAAACACCTCCTTCGGTAGCTTCTGGCATCTAACTCGGCGGGATGGAGACCGCATCTGGTCATCGGAGCCACTGTCTCCATTATCAGGAAGCACACTTCCATTGCCGCGCAGACCTGTTGCCGTCGCCATCCATCGCCACATCGCCATACGAGCTAAACCAGGTTCGCTTCATATGGAAGAGCGCACGCCACGCCTTTCGTCAGCGACGAGAGAATCCATGGCACTGGGCTATGGCAATAACCGGCCTACCGAACGACCTGACCGTACTTCCTTCTCGAGCAATTCAAGCTTCCGATGTGCAATACGTCGGATGTCACCGACTCGAAATCGATGACCTTAGCAGTGGGTCCTGTGCTGCACTCTATTTCAGTCGTATGCATTCGCGCGAATTGCACGAGCTGGTGATTGCAAAGCCGTCCAAACTTCATTGGCGTTGGTTGTTCTACGCACTCTTCCACAAAGAGGCAAGTCATTCACTCACGAGTTTAATTATTGAGGACACGGACATCTTGTTAAATGATGTCGCCACGATCTGGGAATTGATTCGTTCACGCCAGCCATTAACGATGCTCATGCAACCAGAGTATGAAGCATTGATAAACGACGCTCCACCCGTAACCAGTCGACCAGATTCTTCATCTCTGCCAGCCAAAGTGACCCTCCCTGATGGTGCGTGTATCCATCTTGATCCTCGAATGAGTTCTAAAGGGCGTGTTCGTACCCGGATCGCGTACGTTTGAGGTGATGCATGGACGAAACGAAGAGTTTGATATCCTTGTGCCGGGATATGKTCAATGCTGGGTCGCTCATGATGACGTCGTGAGCAGCGTTCCCTGTTCTGAAGACAGCCTTGCGAATCGATGGAATTTCAAGGCGCATTCGATCTCCAAGCTGTCCATACCGCTCAAGGAAGGGCATTTGGCTGACATTGAACGAGGCGTCCGAGTGCTGTTGCGGCTCGTTGGGACTCGGTGAAGCTCTGATCTTCGCATAGTCTGGAGGGAAGAGGGCGCTGCGTAATTAACGCTTTATTTACGTCCGTTAGTTACGGAAAACAAGTGTTAGATTAACGCATAGAAATAGAAACGATAAAGTTTAATGGGTTGGCACCGTCCACTTGGAAACAGTCGTGACGAATATGGCGGACTCGAACGCGGCGTTCACGGCGTTATTGGAGCCCTGGTGGGATGTATTCCCATCGGAATACGTCGTCATCCACAGCAAGAGTGACGGCGTCGACCTCCGCGAGCACTTCTACGCGTTGGAACTGCCGCTGTACGAGCCAACCGACGATCGTGAGGCGACATGGCGTCGGTACTGTGAAGCCATGGCGATCATTCTGCTGGCGTCGCCTGTGGACCCCACCACATATCGGTGGGAGATATGGAACCACTGTGGGATTGAAGAGGAGTACGAACGACAGGATTATCAGCTGAACATGCCCAGTCGACTGTACGTCAGGCTGAATGACTCGATCAAGTACGACCTCGCATGGTATTTGAACGCCATCACGACGCTTCTGTCGCCAGCAACCGAGCGATCCGACGCAATTTCTGCCTCTCGTGCSGCACTGCTGGAAATGGCGAAGGAGCAGCAGCTGGGGTTGGAAAAAGTGGTGATTCCCGTGGTGGTATCGCTGAGTTTTGACGATCAAAAGCCCATTTTTCCGATTTTGGAACGTCTGATAGAGTTACAACGTCGATGGCTCGACGATTCGGCTGCGGGTCGGTCGGGAATGTATTTATTTTATGTGGAAAGACTCGAGTTGCAAGTTGCGTGGTCGTTCGTCTCCAGGGGCCTCGTCGAGGCGATCGAGCACTACAAAGCGTCTCCTGGACTTCAACTTCACCTCATCAAGCACCCTCCGTTCGCGTGGATGGCTCCGTGTAGCATTGTTACGAAGCGGACACTGCTGTGGCGATGGGCCGCCGCTACTACAGGTCTACCGAATGCCTCAACTGTGATTCCTGAAGACGTGCTTCAAGCATCTGGTGTCCAGTTGTCTGGATCACACCAACTGGACGTGTTTGGCCTAACGGGTGAGTCATTTCCCGCGCTCTTCTCCTCGCTCATGCACTCCAGCGACGTGCACGAGTTGGTGATCCGGAATTCGATGCTATTCCCGTCGATCAAGGATCCCTCGTCCAAGTACAAGTGGTGCTGGTTATTCTACGCGCTCTTTAACGAAGCATCCTCTCATTCAGTCACGAGTCTGCATATTGATGACAAGGATATCGTGCTGGAAGATCTCCTGACGGCCCGAGACATGACTACTTCGACCGATCCGTTGAAGATGCTGATCAATCCTGAGTATGACAAGCTGATGAATGGCTCTTCACTTCTATCCCCGACCGTCGAGTTACCGCCAGTCCAAGTAACCCTGCGAGCTGGTGCTCAGATCAATATCGATCCGTTGCAGAGCCCTGAAGGTCTTATTCAGACAGTACAAGAGTGCACATTCGATGTGGTGGGTCAATTCAGGGATGGCTACGGTATCCTGGTGCCAGGATATGGCCATTGCTGGGTAAATCATGAAGACGTCACAAACAAAATCAAGTCGTCCGATGACAACTCCAGAAATCGGTGGTGCTTCAAGACCCATTCCGTCAAGAGCCTTTCTATTTCCCTGAATGAGACGCACGTGGAGGATGATGAACGAGGTATCAAAGAGCTATTGAAGCTCATTGGTGCTCCCATCACGCAGTTGACGCTCACGTTTTCAATGGGTCAAGCGCTTGACCAGTCGTATCTTGACTGTGTGTGGACGTACTGCCCTCGCCTTGACATTTTCAGTTTCGAATATGTGGAGTTCGACTCACTTGAAGGTCTGATTGAGGTGTACGCAAGTGGACGATGTCGTGCGACGGTATTGTCTCTTCCGCACTGTATCATCGATGATGCGTCAAGTGTGATTGCGTTTGCAAATGCACTCGCCGATCCTACTACGCCGATTGCAATGACGCTGCGCCAATTGCGACTGACTATTATTGACCATGATGAAGTTGACGATATGATCACACATTCTACGGTGTGCTCGTTTCGTGATATGCTTGCAACAAACGAGCACCTAGATCACCTGGAGTTGTGGCTCTCGGACGATCTCTATGACGTTTACGAAGCCGATTTCAGCGACTATGATGGCGAGGAAATGCTTCTTCCATTRCCATTGCCTGCCAAGTGCGCTTTCCTCAGCGTCGTCAAACACGGACAGCGACATGAACGCAAAGGATCACGTGACTCGACTCGTGCGCTTGAACTGATCGGTCGACTCGACAATCTCGTGATCTCGACGATCTTCCAGTTCGCCGGCGAGTCAAGTCTACGCTCGATTGCGTTGGTTGCTGTTTCGTAAGTTGTTCCTCGATGAATGAGTTGCAAGACAGGTGATGTATCATATTTAACGTTTGATAAATGTTGTCTGTTATTTCGTCGGCGGTTATTCCTTCCATGAAATTAATGGCTCAAGTTGAACAAGTCCATGGAACAGGAATGGAGATGACGGCTCTTGCGGCATTATTCGAGCCTGGTGGAACGCCTTTGGTTACGACGACATCACTGTCCACTACGAACCCACGGAGCATGGCCGTGATCAGCTGCGGTTTGCGCTGTGTTTACCTCTTTGCACGACAAAAGATGATGCAGTCTCGTTGTGGAAGCGCCGTTGTGAGGCCATTGAGCTCTTTCTTCTTGTATCTGTCGTGAATCCCTCGGTGTTTGCACAACTGGTATGGGACAAATGTAGCCAATACCAAGTCCATTCGGCAGAGTGGCTGAAATTCAGCGCCAGGAGTCAGTGGGGTCTACGAGTGGAGCTGCCGAATTACATCATCTCCAAAACCCACCCAACGTTGCATTTGAAAATGCTGACAATTCTTTTCTCCCGTCGGACAAATCGGTCAGCCGACTTTAAGACCACATACGCGGCGATCTTGGAACTCATGGGACAAGAGGTTGGAAACTGGATAATTCCGGTAGTAGTGGTTCCCACGTGGATGAGTGGAGACCAAGCAGTGACCATTTTGAGACACATCACCAACATTCAACGTCGTCTTCTCGAAAATGGCCTGGATGACGAAGAGACTCACGCGTATCGTTTTGTGATAGATTCTGCCGAAGTGAATTTGAACAATCACTGGGGCTTTAGCTTTTCCGCCGATATATCCGGCCTTACGAAGGAATTCATTGCAGCGATTGAGAACTTCAAAGCTACGCCTGGGTAACGAATCAGCCAACTCGAGCACGCCGATATTATTCAGAGCCAAGATGCTCCCGTGTGGCGTATTATGTTGTGGCGATGGGCAGTGGCGGCGACAGGATTGGCCAAGTGTCGAACGCTGTGTCCACACGAATCATTCGTTCAGCTCTGTGGAACGCCGTACTTGAAAGTCTATAATATGCTCGCACCTCCTCTTGTGGCGCTCTTGTCTAGTGTCATGCACTCTGACGAAGTGCGCATGCTGTCGTTCAGACAATCGATCTTAGCCTATGATTCGCCCTCGTCCGGACACAATTGGCGCTGGTTGTTCTTCGCATTGTTTAACGAAGCAGCGCATCACGCAGTGACAAGCTTGTCGATTTCGGATACAGTTGTCGAGCTCGCCGATATGGAGACGGTTAACGAGTTAGTTCACTCGGCCAACCCCATGGAAATGCTGCAGTTTTGGTTCTACGAGGACAACCCGTCGCAATCCGAATCGACTGCAACCTCTATTGCCCAGGTGGTACTTCTCAACGGAGCACAGGTTCGTCTAACTCCTGAGCATGGCCCAATCGTCTTGGCTGCTAGCTCGGATGRCACAAAGTTCGACGTGATGTATGCAGTCGACAGTGGATATGCGATTTTCGTACCAGGATACGGTCCGTGTTGGGTATACCATGAAGACTCGCTGAGGAAGAGGCTTTGTGTTAAGAAAACAGAAGGAACCGATGGAATCTGAAGAACCATTCAATCACCAAGTTCTCGTTACGCCTGGATGGACTTGTAGCGACGGATCGCGATCGAGGCCTTCGGATGCTATTAAAGCTCATCGGAAGTCCGATAACACATCTCTCTCTGCGCGTTCCTTGCTCGCCGTGGTTGGTCAGTCATTCCTCGATCTAACTTGGACTGTATGTCCACAGCTAGTCGCTTTGAAGGCCTCTGGTTTGGAGATTGATACGTTGAATGACATTGTCGAAGCGTACGCGAGCGGGCGTTGCCGTGTATCCAAATTGGCACTGAAGAACTGCGGTGTGAGGGACAGGTCGAGTGTCTTCGACTTTGTGGAGGCTCTCGCAGATGCAACAACAACCATATCAGCGACATCACGGGATCTACATTTCTGCCTCGACATTGATGACCCGATGACAGACGAGATGATTGTGGCGTTTCTCGCCATGTTAGAGACGAACAAGACGCTGCGATTCGTGGGGCTGCTGGTGTGGGAGGAGCAATGCAATCGGTACTGCGACATTGCCGATGTGTATCATGGGCAAGCGCTGCGATACCGCCTGCCTATACGAGCAAAGTGCGCGTTTTTCAGTGTCATGAAGCAAGCCCAGTGTGCAGAAGACACAGAAAGCGACGCCACATCGATGTGCCGGCCACGTGCGATAGGGCAACCGGATAGCCTTGCCGTCTCGACCATTTTCGCCATGGCTCGGAGCGTGGATGTCCGCACAGTTGAATTGGACACCCATCCGTAAGCAACACGTTGGTTACGGCAGGGCTTCATCCTCCTTCTCCAATTAAATTTAGTTAAAAAATGTTGAATTACTGCCAATCACGGTGTTTCTTTCATGAGTTTTCCGATTTCCGCCTTCAGTCGGCAAGTGGATGAGATGAGTGACGAGGACGCGGCGTTTGCGGCGCTTCTGGAGCCCTGGTGGCCCGTCTTTGACGACGAACACGTCCTCGATATCACTGAATGGGACGACTTTGATCTGCACGCTCGCTTTGCGGGTCTGCGCTTGCCTCTGATTCCACCGGGCGGGACGCTGCGGTGTTATGGCGTCGGCAATGTGAAGCCATCGAGCTCTTGCTGCTCGCTTCGGTTCAGACAGCGTCGAGATTGGACGAGGTGATGAACGTAGAATGCACGCYTCCGAGCGAGAGATGCGTGATTGGCGTGCCGATAAGCTCCAAAAGCACATCAAGGCCAGAATTGCGAATCTTCTACTATCGTAGCTCACAGAAAGAGAAACTTTGGTGATCGAATGCGTCTTCAATCGCCATCGATTCCTCGCATTCTCTTTCGCAGGAGATATCTGAGATGTCACGTCCTCGTGCTTCACCCAGCACTGGCCATAACCTGGCACGAGGATATCGAATCCATCCGACCTCTCGTGCATCACATCAAACGTGGTTGCTTCGCGCCTCGTACTCGGACGACTTGGACATTGACGAGAATCGAGGAGTATTCTCGCATTACTCTTCAACACCACTTGAGCCGGACGTTCAGAAGCTCTGTGTGCTGTAAGAGGAGCAACAGGCAGCTTATCATATTCTGGATCCAGGAGCTTGTCTATGGGCCAAGGAGAACGAACGAATCCACGGACGAGCAACATATCTTCGAGTAGGATATCGTTGGCTTCGATAGAGAGGCTTCTTACTGAGTGACTTGCTGCTTCGTTAAACAGAGTGTAGAATAACCAGTACCACATGATCTCCGTCAGCCCTGGATCTGAGCTAAAGTGTGGTTTTTCGAGCGCCAATTCGTGCACATTGTTCGAGCACATGATGCTTGACAGCAGTGGAATCAACGTGGTTTTCGACAAGCTGCGGCAACTCACACTGTGCGCACCAGAGAATTGGACACCAGAGGCCTGGGCAACGTCATCCGAATACACAGTGAGATCGTTTGGCACCCCTGTCGCCGCAGCCACCCAACGCCACAATAAACTTCGGCACGAGGCAAAGCTTCGATCAAGACAACTCTCATCAAGATCATTGAACCGTAGCTGGCGAATCCCTAAGCCGGGAGTCAGACTGACCATGTTGAGAGTGTGGATCATGACTACCGAAATCTTCGAACACAAGAGATTCACGTCCAATGCCTGAAGCTCGAATTGATAGTCACGCACTTGGCCGTGAAGCAGTGCATCCAAACGATGTCTCTGAAGTTCCACAATGTGCAGGAGAGCAACGAGAGAGTGTTCATTTTTGGTTTGCATCGATATTTCCAACGGGATCGGCTTCTCCATCATGGCTCGTTGATTCTCGGTGGCCATCGCGATAAGTGCGCTTCGTGCGGCTTGGAATGCTTTGGAGCGACGTGTACGCGGTGAGAGAAGAAACGTCAGTGCGTCACCTCACGCGGATGGATCTCCAAGTTACAGTTATCACACCAGAAGTCAATGGAGTGGGAAGACAGCGACTTCCACTAAAACTTCACCAGATTCTCCAGCGCCACGACCATGATATTCAAAGCAAAAGAAGGAATGAACGAAAGCCAAGAGTCAATTTTAGCTGACCTGTTATTAACGTGTCAGTTATGCGAACTTACACATTGTGTGGAAACCATCGACCCAAGCCACGACGAATTATATTGTTGTTTTATCTCCGCATTGAAGCGACTGCCACGAATCCAGTACGCTTCCTTCTCAGAGTTATATACATTCTCTCCCTAGGATTTACGAACTGCTCAACACCACGGACCGTACGTCCGGCTCGCAGGCCATGGAGAAAATGGTGGAGAGTGCGAGACGGTCGAGATTTCCGCCAACTTGCTCCGCCACACTCAAGAACGCGCATTTGGATGCGATTGGGAGACGATATCGAATCGGCTGGCGATGGAAAGCTGCAAACTTGCGACCAAAGGCATCAAGTTGATCCAGTGAGACTCGTAGCGCCAAATAACGAAGACGCTCGTTCGTCTTGAGCATCACGAGAAACGCACGAAGCATTTCGTTTGTCATCCACGTGCCCTCTACGTCGAGACTGAGCTTCACCTGACGTAAAACCTGCGCGATGCGCGTCGTCGGATCCGCAAGGGCCTCTATCAACGAGAATAGACTCGAGCTATGGAGAACCGTACACCATTCCAAGCTGAGATGACGCAATTGACAGTGCCTTGAGGCGTAGGCGTGGGTAACAACGTCCAGTGAGCTCAACAACGCGCCGTAATCGAATGCGACTTTAATCGCCACTGATTCCTTGCATTCTCTTCCAAGAGAGGAATTTCGGCCACCACATCTTCTCGTTTGACCCAGCACTGCCCGTATCCAGGTACGAGGATGTCGTATCCGTCATTCAGCACGCCCATTACGTCAAACGTAGTCGAATGTGACGTCAGGGTTAAAGCGGTTGAGTATTGGAACAGCTCGAGGTGGATTGGAGCTCCATCGCGCAGAACAACCTGAGCAGGTCGATTGTTTGAACGTGCTGGTCTCAACGTACTCAGTTTTACTTCAAGCGCTGGTTCAACCAACATCTCCAACGACCGAGGCGATCGGACAAGCTCACAGATGGCCATCATGTCTTGGAGTGCAATGTCGTCCGCTTCAATCGTCAACGTCGTCACAGAATGTCGACTCGTAGCGCTGAAAAGGGCGAAAAATAACCAGCACCACTGGAATCTGGACTCTGAGCGGCTTGATGAAGCGCCAAGCTGCGAAAAGCCAAGGTGCTCTTGTCCATTTGAGTCCATGACACTTGAACAGAGTGCCATAATCGACATGTTTGTTGGCTCACGGCATTCCACGTGCTTCGATCCTTCAAACTGATAGCCTAACGGCTGGATAAGGTCCTCACGTGAGGCAGTGAGGTAATTGCGTTGTCCATTGAGCGCACTGGTCCATCGGTAGAGCAAGCTCCGTGCGATAGAAGGGCGATTGTGCTTGTCGAATCTCAGCGTTGGAAACACCACGTGGTCAAGTCGTAACCCTGGGGTCGACTTGAACGTTTCGATGGAATGAATCAACTCCCTTGAGTGTATACTTCCAGCAATAATGGCCAAGTCGACCCACTCGATACAGAATCGGTGGAAGGAAGAGGAGTTGTGGAGCTCTTCTTGGAGCCGATTCCGGTGGAGTTGCACGATCCAGTCGAGCGCATGAACCGTAGACTCGTCTGTGTGTGTGTGCAGTGCGCAAAGTGACAAGACGACAGGAATCTGGCGACACGGGATGGCGTCACCCGTCAGCATGGCCAGCTCCGATAGAGTCGTCTTGTATGCATCCGAATGCTCCGATAACGGAGTGAGGAGGATCGCCAACGCCTCGAGATGCCACGTAGGGTATAAGTGCGAGACCATGGAGTAATCCACGTGCACGAAGAGTCGATCTAGGATAACCTCTTCCAACTCCAAGGTTTCCCACACGTAGCCTTCAGTGCCCAAGCATCTTCTCAGCATCATCTCCCTGAACGCCGTCGGATTCACAGACGCGGCGAGGAAGAGAAGCTCGACGGCTTCGCATTGCCACCACCATGTGTCCGCAGCACCGACGCCAGCAGGCCCGAGACGGAGCTCGAGTCCGAGGAAGCGTGGACGGATGTCGAGGTCTGGCTCCGAACAGCGGATATACAGCGTGTGAGGAGGAATAATATCCCACCAGGGCTCTAGTAACGCTTGGAACGTTGCGTTCTCCATGTTTGCAAATACGGAAATGAGTTAAATGAGACCAAAGTGCGGAAGATATCAACCCAGTTGGAGCCACGCAATGGGTTGAAAACGTTAGATACGTAACTAACGCGTAATTCAGTAGATATGGATACGAAACGAATCTATGGCGTTGGACCAGACGGTGGTGTGCGATACGGATCAGAGCTCGTGATCGATGGCTGGAAGATGATGGAGGCGGTGCTGCCGCTCTTGGCGCCGTGGTGGTACGTCTTCCCTCAGGGCTTCCTCATCCTCAGTCACGACGACGAAGAGATGACGACGGCGGTGCTGGAGGTGCCGCTCTGTCCGGCGGGCGTCGGCGCCAACAGCACCTGGCAGCGCTGGCTCGAGGCGCTCGCGCTCATCCTCTTGGCGTCGTTGGTGGACCCCACTGCGCTGCTGCGCATGGCAAAAGAGCACTGCTACCACAACAAGCTGCTCTTTGCCGGTGTCGAGTCCGTGTCCTGGCGACTGCGTCTCGTCGTGGCAAATGACCAGTTCGCGGCCTTGCATCCGCATTGGCCACTCAAAGCCCTGCGCACACTCTTGTCCCACAACTTTGAGTGTTCAATGGAGTACAAGACGACGCGCATGGCGCTGCTGCAGCTGATCAAGTGTCCGAAGAGACGAAACGAATGCGACGACGCGGTGTTTCCGGTCATTATCTACCTCACCGTCGTCCAGGGCGACGAAAAGGTCGCTTCGATGCTCAACCGCATCGTGGCTTTGAATGCCACCAAGACGACGACTCAATCCACGCGCTGGTTTGTCCTGGACGCCGTCGAGCTGCGCTTCCTCACCGTGTCCTACTCCACTGGGCTAAGTCGGTCGATGGAGCAACTGGCCGCAGAGGCTGGCGTTCGACTGCGATCGGTGGCTTTCGGGGGCAGTGCCAAGCAGAACGAGTCCGACGCGATCCAGCGGTGGATGCGCTCGGTGTCGGGCTGTGGTGCGTTCGAAGGCGCGCAGACGGTCACCGTCGCAGGGCTCGGCGACGAAGAGTTTGCGCAGTTTTGCGCCTCGCTCGTGGGCTCCAAGGGAGYGCGTACGTTGAGACTCACGAAGGTGCTGACGAGTCCGAAGGGCCATTGGAACCCAGCGCATCGATGGGCCTGGCTTCTCTACGTGCTCTTCAACCCGAGCTCTCGACTCTCCGTGACAAGCGTCGAGATCTCCGACGACGACATTCTGGTCAGTGACATCAAGGCCATTTACAATGGCGAGAGTGCGGTCGATCGCGAAGACGAGTCCTCCAGTAAGCACGCACTGCAGCCAGACCGAGCCAAGACGCATCCGGTGACCAGGCTTTCACTGTCGCTGCTGGGGACTCCGATCGTCGACAGTGCACGTGGTGTCAAAGCGCTGCTCGACCTCGTGGGCTGGCCGCTGACCCACCTCAACCTCAGTCTCATGCTCATCGGTACGTTTGACGTGTCGTATCTCAGTCACGTGTGGCAGTGCTGTCCAAACCTCGAGCGTCTAGAGATGGACAGCCTTGCGATGGACTCGCTCCATCCACTGGTTGACGCCTACGCGTCCAGCAAGTGCCACGTTAGTTCGCTGGAACTGACGCGTTGTGTCCTATCGGATCAAAGCAGTGTGTTTGACTTGACGCAAGCGCTAGAAGACTCGACGCTCGTCATTACGAAGACGCTACGGCATCTCGTGCTCCACCTTGGTCGCCACACGGTCAGCATCTCGGATGAAATGCTCACGGCGTTCCTCTCGATGCTCCAAGTCAACCAACGACTTCGACACGTCGTGCTGTTCGTGTCAAACGACCAACAAACACGCTTTGCGAGTCGTTTCCGAGCGCTCATCGCTCATATCCCTCAACCACTGCCCCTCTCGGCCAAGTGCGCGTTCCTGAGTGTCGTGAGACTCACCCACAACAAGGCCATGAGTCGACTCGACAGCCGCGTTGTGAGCCAGATCTTCTCGCTGGCGGCCGAGACCGAGCCGCGCACAGTCGTGTTGCATGTATACTAGGAACTAGTCAGTACGCAGCACGAGGCCACCCAAACGCAGCCACCGCACAGGCAGGACGCGACGTATTGTATAGTGTAATATCATCGTATATCATATATATTAGTTGATACAGTTAAACGTGAGCCAAATATCACCATGGCCGCAATAACTTAACACTACATATACGAGATAACAGGTTCGGATACCGCACCCTGGCTTCACCGTCCTCACTTGCAAAGAGCCTGGAAACGCAGCCGACGCTGGCCACGCAGCTCTGTCTCTAGCATCAGAGGACACAGCTCTCGATATGACAGCCAAGCAGCGTGGGGCTGGCTTGTTGTGGTCGCTCACTTTATCATAGGCGTACTTGTGATTGGACGACTGAGTCGTTGATTGGCTAATTCCGCGAGAAGGGGGCAATCATGGAAGCCGACGAAGCGGTCGAGGCGTTGCTGACGCCCTGGTGGCGCGCATTTCCCTCGGGCAGCCTCATCCTGAGCCACGAAGGCGAGTATGTGACGGACCGCGTGGCGACGGCGGTGTTGGAAGTGCCCCTGAGTGCACCAGGCGACCAAGACTTTGTCACGTGGCGACAGCACTGCGAGGCGCTCTCGTTGCTCTTTCTAGCGTCGGCCATGGAGCCCAGAGTCTTCTTTCGCATGGCCAAAGCGCACTGTCGCTATGATCCACTCGACTTTACAGGAAGCGAGCCTCGGACGTGGCAACTGCGCGTCCTCATATTCGCCGAAGACTTTGCGCCGCCGCACGCGCAATGGCCCGTGGAAGCGCTCTCCGTGCTCTTGTTTCCACCAGACGGGCGCTCGAAAGCGTACGAGACGACTCGACGGAAGCTACTCGAACGCGTCAAGCGTCCGGAAGAGTACGAAAAGCTGGTCTTTCCGATGGTCGTCTGGATTGGTAAGGAGGTGAAGGAAGCGATCGTCGCCTCGACGGTCCGACGCATCGTGCAACTGCACACTGCGCGTGTGTTTGCCACACGAGGCACCAGAAGCCTCGGCTCGTGCTTCTTCGTGGACTCGGTCGACTTGCGCGTCCGGAACTTGGCGTATTCCGACGCGTTGATCAGTTCCATGGAACTCGTCGCTGCGACTCCGGGACTCGGCTTCCAGACTCTGGACTTTGGAGGAAGCCGCAAGAAGAGCTCTGACTCCTCGTCGATCCATCGATGGATGCAAGCGGCCACAGGAAGCAGTCGAGACAACAGCCAGTCCAGTAGAAAGCGGCGGATTTCCATCCAAAGCCTCAGTGACCACGAGTTTGCG
This sequence comes from Lagenidium giganteum, assembly GCA_002286825.1. Taxonomy (NCBI): domain Eukaryota; phylum Oomycota; class Peronosporomycetes; order Pythiales; family Pythiaceae; genus Lagenidium; species Lagenidium giganteum. The sequence goes on along the minus strand of NSDO01000187.1, from coordinate 159,651 downwards.
CAGTTTTGTGCGGCTCTCATACGCTCGAGAGACGTCCACAACGTGGTGCTCACGAACGTGCTGTCGTGTCCCAGCGATCACTGGAACCCTGCGCATCGCTGGGCCTGGCTGCTCTACACGCTCTTCCGTCCAGAGTCGCAGCACTCGGTCACGAGTGTGTCCATCGTCCAGGACGCCATTCAGCTCAGCGATATCCTCTCCCTATGTGTCGACACATCCGCGTCAGACCCACTCAATGACACTACCGCGCGTGCGGAATCACCTCAGCCAAGTCCGATTCGCACGCACTCGGTCGGGCGATTGGTACTCTCGCTAAAAACCATCGAGGACTGTGGCGTCAAGGCTCTACTGGAGCTGGTGGGCTGGCCACTGACGCATTTGAGTCTCAGTCTCCACAACCAAGACGCTTTCGATGAGTCATATCTCGCTCACGTGTTGAACTGTAGCCCGAATCTCGTGCGTCTCGAAGCCCACAGTCTCTTGATCGACTCGTTCCAGCCATTTCTCGACGCCTACGAGTCAAACCAGTGTCGTATCTCCTCACTGGAGCTCACGAGATGCCTTGTTCGTGATCGACACAGTGTCTTCGCGTTTGTCGATGCGCTCCGAGATCCACAACACGCCATCACCAAGACACTGCGCTATCTCGAGCTCCAACTGGGCCAGCACACTGCGGGCATGTCGGACGGACTGCTCATGAGCTTCCTCTTTATGCTCCAAGTGAACTGCATCCTTCAGGTCGTGGTGTTATTCGTCTCAAAAGACCAATACGATCGCTTCGAGCCGCGCTTCCGCGCACTCAATGGATTCATCCRTCGACCACTCTCCTTGTCGGCCAAGTACGCGTTCCTAAGTAACATCAAGCAAGAGAAGGAGACGACGACGCCTCGAGCCATCGGACAGCTCGATAGTTTGGTCGTGAGCAAGATCTTCGCATTCGCCAGTGAGGAGGAGACGCGCACAATCGTTCTGCACGTCGACGAATAATGGAGCCTTCCCATCCATCCGCCTACGTTACTGATGATAAGTGATTACCATGGAAGTGGACGACGAAGTGTTCGTGGCGCTGCTGACGCCATGGTGGCGAGTGTTCCTAGACGATTGACTCTCTCTCCGAAACCAAGATAAGTACGTGACGGACCATGTGACGACAGTAATCTTGGATCTGCAGGTGCGTGGTGATCGGCTCTTCCCACCCCCTTCTTGATGCTTATGCGTTGAGTACGTGTCCGTTCTCGTCCCTAGAGCTGACAGAGCAGCCTCTTTGCGTTCATCGAATTGCTTTAAGACCTCGGAAACTACCGTCGACATCTACCGTTCTGTGGTATTGCCCACCAAGTGCGAACTCCTGAGGGTCGTGATGCAAGCTCCGAGTCACAAAGACAAGGCGAAGGCCCCACAAGTCATCGGTCAGTTCGACAGTATCATCATCAGTCGGATTTTCGCACTGGTAGGTGAGAAGGCCACCCGCGAGGTCGTGTTAGAGGTAAGACGATGACTCTCTCGAAGACCTATGAGCCGAGAACATGTCTTTACTTGCTTTTGTATGACCTGTTCTCACGTTTTTTACTGTTCTCTCAGCTTCTGTTCAGCCGTCAGAAGTGGAGACACAACAGTTCACACTGAGGAATGACAAAAAGGACGGGATTGAAACGCACTCTAGCACCATATACTTGTGTTGAGACGCGACCGAGGGGCCGATAAACGATCAATACATGTAGCGCCGTCTCATGTTGGTGCGCTGTACGCGTTGGTGTGCGGACAAAATGGCCGATCGCGTAGCCACCTCGCCAGCCAAGAGAAAGATCTCTGATAGCGTGAGACTGTCGAGATGTCCAATTGCCTGCGGTTGCTCACTCGTCGACTTGCATTGTGCGTGTTTGACAACACTCAGGGATGCGCACTTGGAAGGCAATGATAAAGGATACCGGATGAGTTGGTAGCTGAACTCGGCAAACTGAGGATCAAATCGGATTGCCTGCTCTTCATCGAGCTCGTTCAGCGATAGGAAGCATAGAACTTTGTTCGTGCGGAACATCGCGAGAAATGCTTTGAGCACCTCGTCGGTCATCTCAACGTCACTCAGGCCCAAGCGCAGTTGACGTAGCGTCATCGCTATCGCTGATCCTGGATTTGCGAGCGTAGTGACGAACGAAATGAGACTCGAAGTGTCCAACACGCTACACTTTTGCAGAGACAACTATAGAAGCATCCGTATTTTATCGCATATAATGCGGACGTATTTAATACGTCCTTTATCCAGCAAATGAGATCGACGTATTTTATTCATAAACTTATGCATAAATTTATAAGTTTTGTTGACTTTCAATTGGTGGGAAACCTGACACCTCGGACAGCAACAGCCTGTGACATGTGGCGAGACCTCGGATAAAATACGTCAAACGGAATAATA
>NSDO01000187.1:2646-16248 GCA_002286825.1 Lagenidium giganteum | reverse complement strand
TTTACGAGATCACCCCCCTTCCAGAGTGATCAGCCTGAGTCAGGCAAGGGGAGGTAGATCAGACAATCTGAGCTTCCTCCGAGATGTGGGAAAGCAAGAAGGAAGAGGGACAACACTCATGCTGCTCGTCTGCGCTTTGGCACACTCCTGGATCAGATGAAGTGTTGCATGTGGTCTGGATGTTGTGGCTGTCATTCATCTTCACCCGACCTAGCGAACACTGAGAATGAGCAACCTGAGGAGCCGCTCCTTTGAGGACGAGCGTCGTTCCACCTCTGCATCTGTGCGTACACTTGTGTTTGTCTTATTCACGGATCGCTGAAAGATTTTGCGAATCTTTTTGTCTTTGGATGCTATATACGTCTTCCAAAATGGTGACTTCAGGAGGCGTCGTTGCCTAAGACCGGAGCCAAAGCCTTCGAAGCCTCGACCATTTCACGATTGCCAAAGGTTCATCTGCAAACTTGCAAGCTGCTCCAGTAGTGCTCATGCAGTCGGCTCGAGCGCCGAAGGTGCATCTGCTACAGCACCATACACGCATCGTCTGGATTCTCTGTATTCTGTTGTCTTCAACCGTTTGTTCGACGGACGCCGAGAACGAGACTCCATCGCCAACCCTTTCGGGTTGCCAGACATGCGCTTCAACCAGGGATTGTTCGCATGCATATCTCGATGGGCCTGGTCAGTTCTGCGGCAATTGGCTTGATCAAAGTAACCAGCGTCAACAGTGTTGCTGCCCACATGACGCCACATGTAAGGTTTCTAATTATGCCTGCAAGTGCTCGCGTCCTATTTCAGTGTCGGTGTCAACCCCGGGATGGATCGGCATAGCATTTGGTGCAATGGTTTTCCTTTCCATTTGTGGTACTTTTTGCTGGTGCTGCCATCGCACGATCAAGGGAGTGAACTGCCCTCCTCCTGTCCCAACGGCCGCTCCAGTCGGGAAAGGTGCTGTACCAGGATCAAACGTTATCCCTTTGGCATACCCAGCTGCTGCTCCTGTTCCAGGTTACCCGGCACAACAGGGCTACCCGATGCCACCAGGTTACGCTGCGGTCCCAGTCTACGCGACAGCTCCAGTTTACGCGGCGGCTCCTCCTGTGTACGATTACGGTCATGGATATGGGAACAGAGGCTACACTTCCGGCGGCTTTGGGGCTGGATTGAGTACAGTTGCGGGCCTGGCGACAGGTATGATCCTAACGAACGCGATGATGGATGGATTCGATCGTGGCGGCCACCATGACCACGGATACGACGGCGGCGGTGGATATGATGGTGGCTATGATGGTGGAGGTGACTTTGGAGGAGATGGTGGTGGAGGTGACTTTGGAGGAGATTTTTGACTTAATACACTTCTATCAATTCGAAAATGCGCAAGGACAAGAAGCATCAGCTCGAAAAGCTAGATTCATTTATTCTTGAAATATGTGCTTATAGCAGAACCTCGTGAGGCAGCTCTTTACCTTCGATACCTGCAAGCAGATTCTGAACCGCAATATCAGCCATAGCCTGACGCGTCTTCACAGTAGCCGACCCAACGTGAGGCAGAATCACGCAATTTGGCAGTGTGAACAACGCATGATCCGTCGGAAGTGGCTCCGGTGCGGTCACATCCAACCCAGCAGCCGCAATCTGCTTCGTCTTCAACGCTTGGTACAACGCGTCCTGGTCTACCACCTCACCACGACTCGTGTTGATAAAAACAGCACCGTCCTTCATCTGGGCGAAACGACGTGAGTTCATACTTGCTCGTGTCGACTCGTTCAACGGTATGTGTACGCTCACAATATCGCTTTGCGCAAGCAGAGTATCGAGATCGACGTACTCCACGTCACCTCCGAGCGCCGCGACATGCTCGGGTTTCTCATTCGGACCACTGTAGATGATCTTGCAATTGAATCCGAACTTCATCATCCGTGCATACGTCATGCCGATGCGACCGAGGCCGATGATACCAACGGTGCACCCCGTGACATCAGTGCCGCAGTACTGAAATGGCTGCCACACTCCCCATTCGCCATTCCTGGCACTGTCAACACACTCGACGAGACGGCGCTTTGCCGCGAAGGTGAGTGCTACTCCTGTCTCCGCGGTGGATACGTCAAGGACTCCAGGGGTGTGTCCGACACGAATACCACGAGCCTCACACGCGGCAATGTCGATATGGTTATAGCCCACCGACATGGTCGATACAACACGGAGAGACGGCCCTGCTGCGTCAAGCAGCTCGTCATCAATTCGATCTGTCAAAAGACAAAAGAGGGCGGAACATCCTTTCACTTGTCGCAAGATTTCATCCCGTGGGATCGCTTGATCTTCGCTGTCGAAGCACTGGATGTTCACAGGGATGCTAGACGAAGATGACTTCAGCAAATGACGAAATCGATCTGGAGAGAGTAACCACAGATATAACGAGTGACAGCGAGCGAAGGGACTTGATGGCCTACAGACTTACCCAGCGCGTACGGCACACGGCGCGAAAAGAACACTTTGGTGCTCATGTTCGAGGCAGCAGTTTCGGAAATGGAAGGGAGTCTATTTGTGATCAAAGGCCAGACCAGCCTAATTCGCTGCATTCAACGGTTAACTTAGGGGAGACTCTACTGTACATTCATTTCCGCACCCAGGGCTGGTGTTGCTGCTGATGGTGCTGTGCTTCTCGCAAAGCAGTGGCAAGCGCGGCGTCAAAACCGTAGTTCGCTCGATCAGATGAAAGGTGTGCTTGTACTTGCGGCTCATTGACCAGTTGAGTTGTGCTCTTCAGCACTTGGAAGCTTCGTGGCGAGCAAGATGAGCCGGCCTTCATTGCAATCTTGGTTGTGGTCGCGTCGACCAGGTTGGATTGGTGGCGCTGGTTCTGCACCTTGTGGAGCTTGCTTTGCATGTGTACTCGGAGGACGGTAGCGAGTAGGTCGGAATCAACACGGGGACGCTTCACACCAATCCGAGCACCGGATGTGTTGCTTTGTAGCGACAGAGGCATGGCGCACTGATGCTTCTTAGCAAGAGCGTGAGTTGCTGTGATCGTGGAACGCATCTTGCTGATAGCCGTGTCTAGGCAAAACGAGAAATGATGGCGGCAGAGCACCAAGATCCGCAGCGAAAATGTCGTTCTGTCGAAGTGTACGTGCGCTCGGATGCCCCTTCGTCCATCTCCACTCCCACGCGAATGTTTTCATACAGACACAGTATGTATCGCGTGATGGCGTCACTCATGTCGCCATCCGTCTCCTGAAACGCGCGGAAGCCTCGCCACGTCAGGTGTCGTACGACAGGTCGGCGCGATCAAGAGGGTTGCACTTGTGCAGCTGCCAAATCGCACGAAACAATTTCCCTTCGTAATGCGTTATTGACAGACACTGTAAATGAATCAAAGAAACCTGTAATAAGACATATTTTGGCTCTATATCGCTGTTGAAGATGCCATCGTTACTCGTAGATATTGGATCACCAAGCGTTGGCACGCCATGGGTACGAGACGGTCCCATCACTTCGTGACTGCACTGCCCCTGTCTAGGATCGACCGATTGTTCACCAGCAAACAGACCCAGACAGTCAGTTCCATACACTCGCTTCTGACTCTGACTCTTCCTCCACTTCGAAGTGACTGGGAACTGACTGCCGAGATGGACGGGACCGTGGAAAAAAAGGTGGAATCTGGGCTGGGGCCACCGAGTGTTCCACAGTGACATGTGGGACGTGCCAGATCAGTTCGGATGCTGCTCTCGGGAGGGGCGGCGTGCGGGTTCGAAGCGGGACCAGTCGACTGATCAAGTTCATCCGAGTTGACAGCGAGAGAAGCGTAATGGCGGCGACGCAGATGAAGCTCGAGTTCAACACCAAGGAGCGCGTGCTGCTCGGCATGACGCTCTTGCTGGTGCCCATCCTCTTCAGCCAAATCTACGGCGTGGCCGTGATGCGCGCTGAAGAACCGTTGTTCCAGACGAATCCCGAGATGCCACAGGTCGCAGACCTCGGTATCGGTGTTGGCATCGCCTTCGTGATCGTGGCGCTACGATATGTTCTGTCCAAGGCATTCATGCCAATAGGCCGACGCGTTCTTTCGCCGTCCAAGCGCACCAGTGAAGATCGCGTCGAACGTTTTGCTACAGTCCTCTTCAAATTCTTGTGAGTTGAGCACTAGTTGGATTTCAAGTGCAGTTCATTAGTTGACGTTTGTGTATGATTTGCGACAGATACTTCATCTTGATCACAGCTGCTGGTGTATACGTGATGAAGGATGAAACGTGGTTTCCGGAGGTGCTCGGTGGCAGCGGATCCGTCAAGAATGCGTTTACGAATCTGAAGACTCCACCATCTCTTCAGCTGAAGGCCTACTTTCTCGTACAATTCGGATATCACTTCCACAGCCTTGTTTACATGCTTCTTTTGACGCCGATCCGCAACGACTTCCTGGAAATGCTGTTGCATCACGTAGCTACGATCATTCTTATTGGTGGATCCTACCTCGCGAACTACACGGCAATCGGAGCTCTTGTGGCGTACATTCACGACATTGGTGATGTGACTGGATGTAAGTCACTTATGCGGATTTTGGGGGGTCTCAAACTAACTTTCTGTACGACGCCTCAGATGCCATCAAGTCGGTCGTTGACACTGGCAACACTCCGTTAGTTGTGGTGATGTACTTCGTGCTGCTGGCTTCGTGGGGCTGGTCTCGTCTTTACGTGTACCCAGTGCACCTGATCTACCACGCAACCGTTACCTTGCCGGAGGCGAATCCAGACGTGTCGATGGTGTATTTGCGTCCAACGAACATCATGCTCTGCATGCTTCAGTTCTTGCACGTCTACTGGTACTCTCTTTTCCTCCTCATGGGCTACATGCTTGTCAAGAGCGGTAAGCACGAAGACATTCAGCAGAAATGCGAGGATGACAAGAAGAAACAATGAGCACGTAGGATACGGTTTTATGTTTTTAGATATGGTGAATACCGCTTCCAAGTTGATGTTCCATAGAACGTGTGCTAGGTGTGGTCCACATTCCGCGTCATTGTTTGTCAGCCACTCTGTTGGATGGACTGGTGAAGAGGCAATCAGCATGTTGAGCCTCTCGCGCCGCGGCGYTCGGCGCTCGCCAGCACTACTGAATCAGTACCTGACAATCCCTTTAGCSACTCGATGTCTGCAAGGATGTCCACCTCAATCTTTGCGTGCAGTTGGTGCCTGCAGTCTTTCGACTACTGCGCCGAACGATCATTACGATGTGGTGGTGGTTGGAGGTGGACATGCAGGCTGTGAAGCCGCCGCTGCTGCTGCGCGTGCTGGCGCTCGAACCGCCCTCGTGACCCAGAAGCTCTCAACCATCGGTGAAATGTCATGCAATGTAAGCTGCTTCATTATTCTTTTGATTTGACCCGCTTGTTCACTTTGACATTCGCCCGCCATAGCCGTCGATTGGAGGAGTTGGCAAAGGCACCTTGGTTCGTGAAGTAGACGCCTTGGATGGTCTCATGGGGAAGGTCGCCGATCAGGCAGGTATTCAGTTCCGAATGCTCAACTCAGCCAAAGGCCCAGCAGTTCGTGGAATCTACCAACATACAATGCAACAAACACTGCGGGGCATCCCGAACCTCACACTCGAAGAAGAAGGTGTCGAAGACGTGTTGCTCTGTCCAATTCAGAACCATATTGAAGGAATCGTCACAGCATCTGGTCGAACAATTCGATGCTCTAAAGTAGTGATCACCACAGGGACATTCCTACGCGGAATGATCTATCTCGGTCGAGACATTCGCTTCCCAGCCGGCCGTCACATGCGGGATTGCAACGGCCTCGAGTCACCATCAATTGGTCTTGCAAAGACACTCGAACGCCTCGAATTTCCGTTGGGCCGACTCAAAACAGGAACACCGCCTCGTTTGGATGGCTCGACGATCAATTACGAAGGCCTCGAGATCCAGCCAAGTGACGATCCGCCGATGCCTTTCTCATTTTTGCACGAGAACCAGAAGGTGCCTCTGTATGATCGCCAAGTGGTGTGCCACGCTACGTATACGAACGAAGCAAGTCACCACATTGTCCGTGAGAATATGCATCTTCTACCCGAGTACATTGGCGGCGGTGGGCTCGGCGTTGGTCCACGCTACTGCCCATCAATTGATGCCAAGGTTCTTCGGTTCGCCGACCGAACACGTCACCAAATCTGGCTGGAACCGGAAGGCTTGAACACTTCGATCGTGTACCCGAATGGTATTAGCACCGCGCTTCCAGAAGATATCCAAGTCCAGCTTCTCCGTACAATCCAGGGTCTCGAAAAGGTTGAGCTTGTTCGTCCTGGATATGCTGTTGAGTACGACTTTATTGATCCTCGGTCACTTCATCCCACGCTGGAGACCAAGAAGATAGCAGGTCTGTATCTTGCTGGACAGATCAATGGAACCACGGGGTATGAAGAAGCAGCGGCACAGGGCATCATGGCCGGAATGAATGCAGGCCTCTCTACCCAAGGTCGTGCCCCATTCATCCTGGATCGTGCTGACGCATTCATCGGAGTTCTAATTGATGATCTGATCTCTCTTGGCACCAACGAGCCATACCGCATGTTTACTTCCCGCTCCGAGTATCGCCTATTGCTTCGCCAGGACAACGCAGATCTACGATTGACGCGACGCGCGTTCGATCACGGCGCTGGTGTTGGAGATGAACGCATGACACGCCTTGACCGCAAGGAGCGAGCCATGAACAAAGCGCGAGGTGCTTTAGAGAAGTTTGTGTGTGATCCGCACCAGTGGAATCGGTACGGGATCAAGGTCGGTTTGGATGGCGTGAAGCGTTCTGCAGCTCAGATTCTCTCGTTTGCCTATGTTACTCCGCAAGATATCGAGAGAATCTGGAAAAACGAGAACTACGAAGACGCAGATACGTTGCCGGATGAAGTCAAAGACTTGATGAAGATCGAGTGTTTGTATGCAACTCAATTACGCCTTCAAAAGCAAGAGATCGACGCATTCCGCAAGAAGCAGCATGTATCAATCCCGGATTGGATCGACTACCAGTCCCTGCCCATGATTTCAAATGAGGAGAAAGAAAAGCTGCAAGCCGCAAGACCAACTACCATCCATGCAGCAAGTCGCATTGCCGGAATCCGTTCGGCGACACTTTTGCTCCTGTACCAGTATGCAATGCGCAAGGAGTATGACCCAAACTACAAGGGCAAGAAGCAGGTGCAGAAGGAGTTGAAGCAGCAAGCCGAGAGCACCATGTGAGATGGAGAGGACTCCGTTAGGAAAGACTCAGTATGTAATCATAGGCGACGAAGAATAAAGTCGGTTCGTTGCACGGTATGTAGCCATGGTGAGGGCGGAAGGACGCGTGAATCGTGACGCAAGAAACAGTAACGGGTGAATGCGTTGGGTCCCGTATGTATGGCTCTATACGGTACAATATCTGCACCTAGTGGACTGGGCAATGGGTGCTCGAATGATATCATTCCGACATTGCGAGCCTAACTGGAAACGGCTCTCAGCTTCTCGAGTGAAATGGGTCTAACTGGAACGATGTGCGTCTAATCTGCGAAACGACATCTCGCTATTCGCTTTCGTGCGTTCTCTGCACGTTGGTTGGTGGCTCCAGGTCAGGGCTAGGGCCGCCTCTCACCTTGATTGGTGACACGAGCGGATCAGTATGGACAGACAGCCGGTCCCACTGGCTTCTGGCAGTAGTCCTCCCGCGCCCACCACTTGTGGGCATTCGCCAAATCGACGAGACAACCGGCGCACCCACCCACCGCACTGCAGTCATCGCCGTGAGCCAACGTCCCGCCGGAGCACACCGATATTCGCCCCACATCGAGGGCAACGTGGCGCGCGTGAGAATCAGAAGTTGTCATGGCCTACGGAAACATCGCCGTGCGGGATGGCTTCTCCAAGTCGGCGCTCAACCCCGTTAACATGCAGCGCACCGGCGAGCGACACACACATGGAAATGTGCCGTCCGAGCGTGTGCTCGAAAAAGTGCGTGATGCCGCGCAGGATCTCGTCGAGCTGTCGGCTGTCAAGTCGGGATGGCGCACTGTGTCGGAGAAGGACCACGTGACGCTCTACGAACTCAATGGCAAGGCTTTGCCAAAGTCTACCCGGGTCGCCTCGTCATTTGGTGGAAGCAACGGCAGCTCCAGCGATTACTACTTGGTCAAAGCCGTCACGACAGTGAACATTGACGTGGATGGCTTGCTCACGATGCTAGACACGCGAACCACGGAGCAGTACACGCGCTGTATGAAGCAGGTCTTCGGGAAGCACTTTGCGGATGGTGTCGTTGTGGACAAATTGACGTGTCTGACGCCCCAACCACATCACCAACAGCAAACKTTCTCAGAAGACGACGTGTATGCTGTGAATTGGCTTTCATTGCGTCCGGCCAGCACTTCCGAAAACATGCGAGACTTCACTATGGTTTGCTACCAAGATGCGTTCAAGCGCGATACTTCGGGACGAATTGGAAGACTCGGCAGGTCCGCGCTTCGATACTTGGGAAGCTCTCTCACTGACGAGACGCAACACACCGATAACCTTATCGGTGTCCATGTGCTTTCGTCATTCAACTTCAAGGACATCCCCGAACAGCCCAAGACAAAAATGACGAATCGTCATCATTTCCGAAACTCAGGCTTCGTCATCGAGGAGACTGACGTTCCTGGCCACTTCCGACTGTCGTTTTTTCTCTCTCTGGTACCAATGAGCGCCACCCAGCGCCATCCTCGCCGTTACGAAAAGTGGTTGCAGCTTCTTGCAATTGGTGTCGGTGACCTTGCCAAGCAGTTAAAGCCGAGCGGTCCTATCAGTCACAGCACCAAAGCCACGTGGCAGGATAGTGATCACTGTCGCTTGTGCTTAAAGTCTTTCCACACGTTTCGGCGATGTCACCACTGCCGTTTCTGTGGTGAGGCTGTATGTGGCAAATGTTCTGGCTTCGTGAATCTGGCGCGTTTGGAAGACATGCACGGAGGGAAATCCAGCTCGTCTGGTGGTCAAATGAAGGAGACTCGCGGGTGTACGCGCTGCATCCAAGATCTTCGTGACAACCTAATTTCGATGAACGACCGCATCTCTGGCCAGAGCGGTGGAAGTGACAGTCGCGACTCACACAACTCTTCTCAGATGGGCTCGTCGCAGTTTCGCGGTCGTGACGATGATGCAGCCTCGGTTGACAGCCACGCTTCAACCTTGGCAAGGTCTTATGTTAACCCTTCGGCCAAAGCTCAATCTGGTCGTGATGAAGACGCGGCATCAGTTAGCAGCCATGCGTCAACTACGTTGGAGAGGTCTTACGTCAACCCGGCATCGAAAGCGCATTTACGTGACGAGGATGCAAGCTCACTGGGCGGTTCGGATCGCCCAAGCACGCTTAGTTCAGTGTCAAACGGCCCAAGCGCCAAACCAGGGATGCAGAGAAATCCTTACGCGACCTTCGAAAGTGACAATCAAGCCCAAACTTCATCCTCTCAGCGACGAGATCCTCGCTTGAAACTATCGATGTCGACTGCAAGCAGCTCGTACGAGGACCAGCAAATCGCGCGTGGCTCCTCGTCAAGTCATGGCACGAACGGAACACGGCAGCTTGACTCAAGCTTCAACGGCGGCCGAAGTGAGTACGATGATCACGGCTATTCATTCCAGAGCGATTACTCGGTTGACACCGACATCATGGCGCTTGCCGGGCTGTCTGTGGTCAGCAAAGTTGAGGAAGAAGGTGACTTCGATAATGTTTCTCAGTCACGTCATCACTCTAATGCGCGATCTCACCAAGCAGCGACCGCAGTTGCAGGGCCATCATCTCGACCGCCTGCTCAGTTTAACTTCTCTTTCATGARTGGTGCTGACAGCTCAGAAGGCCAGGATGACCGTGAGATCCATCACAATAACCAGCCTCGACATTACTATGAAGGACCATCGCGTGTGCGTATGGATAGCGAAGTACCAATGCTTTCGCGTATGGGTAGTGAAGCATCGATTCACTCGCGCGTTGACAGGGACAGCGAAATTCCTCTCCGCTCGCGAATGGATAGTGAGATCCCATTTCGCTCGCGAATGGGCAGTGAAGCCCCTCTTCGGTCACGAATGGATAGTGAAGCTCCGCGGATGGGAAGTGAGGATTCGRCTGCGTCGTCGGTGTATGCGAGATACTACCAAATGGACCAGGAGCCGTTGTCACGCCCGACAGGAAATGTGTTCCAGCATGGCGTAGCGCGAGGTCCAGCTCATGGTACGACACGGCAATTACACCATTCAGCGTCCTCCAGCTCGGTTCTCTCGTCAGGTGAGTCGTTCTACGAGATGCGCAGGCCCCCGCCACAAAGCAACAACGCTCAGAACGATATGATCCTGCTTGCGCCACCTGCACCCAAGGCTCCTGAGTTTGTGGTTTTTGGTGAGGCACGACGTGGGTCAATCGGTGGCCGGCCTAACGAGGGCAGCGATATGATTCCATTGAAGTTCTAAGCGTGCGTACGTATGAGAATGGTATTTTTGTTCGGCGATGATAGAGCGAGTAGTCTGATACTAGTATCCAATATGGCTGTGTGAAGTTTGAGCTTTTATGAAGAGACTCGTCAATCCACTTGGTTACTGAGGTCCTTGATCGGTATGTCTTTGCTGTGTGCTTCGTCCAAGTAGTCAATGACACAGTTCCTGTCGGCGTATTCCGTCGCGCAAATGTCGACTGGCGCTACCCGCGATGACATTGGACTTCTCTTCTTCTTGCTGTTGTCTCGCAGCTGCTTAACAAAACCTTGAAATTCTTCAACAGTATCAAATTCCTGACCCGCTAGTGCTTCGCTGGGATGTGTGAACTCCTCCCCGGCAACATAAAACGCAAAGCTGTTTGTCCGACTGGAATCACTCATGATGTGGTCTTCTTCTGGATCATCCTCTGGTTCATGCAAACGCACCCCCTCTGTACTAAGCACCACACGTCGCCTCATCATGTGCTTGTCGCACGCAACAAACAGTACATGACAAACAGCTTCTTCTGGAAGATGAGATACATAAACTGGAATGCATCCCGAAATGGCCGACTCTATGTCATGCAGTCGACGTCCATCCAGTTGGTTTGAGTCTACATCGTCAATAACTGGCGGAGAGTCGGTGGCGAGCTCATCATGCATAGGCTCATGCGCATCGTAATGTGGCTCTTCGCTTCGCGGGTCATCCACACCTCGCCATATCATCTGAAAGTAACCATGGATGACTTCGTCGTGTTTTGGCAGGTTGTAGCGGAGACGAAGGGGAAGATCGACTGTGTGAATATTCCCACTCAACGCTGATGAAAGGCGATCGCGGTTTGGTTCGAATCGAATGAAGTATTTTGAATGCGCAGCCGATGAACGTTGCTCCTCTTCCTGGTTGCTTGTGCTACATTGTAGAACTCCTTGAAGCTCACTGATCGCGGCCAACTCACGTTGGATTTTTTGAGCGCGTAGAAGCTTGAGTGCGATGTCACGTTGATCCGGCGTAATTGTGGTCGAGTTGTTCTTGCCTGAGCTAGGGTGTGTGTCGATGAGTAGCTCTGGGGGAACAAGATCAATGGGCAAGAGACCAAAGTCGTCCCGCTCATTGCATATATTGTCCGGGAAGTGCATCCAAATGAAAGGAAGGAACTCGAGGTTTCCGGTGACACAAGCGCGATGGAGTAGCGTCCAGCTACACGAGTTACATGACGTCGTCTGAATCGCCCGAGGGTAAACCCGGAAAAGCAGTTCAAGCGCGATCTGTAGCTGTTGCACCTGCTGAGGAGATTGTATCTCCATGCTGACAGCGGTGTGTGCTGCGTCTTCGATGACATTTGCGAGCTCTGTCTCATCGGACACGCGAAGTGCTGCGAGTTCTTCTTTCAACCTCTTGGTGTCGCATTCTTGTACACAGTCAACGATTGTGCTGCCTCCGCTCCCCATAGTCTTTGTTTCCCTTGTCCTTGAGATTGGAATCTTCGAATGTGAATGAAAACTGTTCGACGAAAGAATACAATCTTTCCATCCTTTCGAAAAGTATGTGGCAACATTAAACTTGGAAGTGCAGAGTGAATGTGGTTCGTCAATTGGATAGAACAAGGGAGGAAGGCAGGATGGTTTTTCCGTCCAGGTGGTCCCAACTCGGTGGAATTGTATATGCGATCGATGAGCGGCAACATTATCGACTCACTGGCTACCTTTTCGTCGGCGATCGCGCTGATATCGACATGGAAACTGCCGTGGGTAGGCCAAAACCGCAACCTGAGACGTGGATGATGATTCAGCTCGGAAAGGCAATTACTACGACGAAGCCGGCTCGGAAACAGAAGTGTTTGTTGTTTTCAAGCATGATACAGCAGTGCTGCGTCGTGTGTCAGCATGCGAATTGTGCATGGACTCTGTGCTCTCGTTGTCTGACCGTGCGCAAATTGAGCTACATCGCCGTAAAGGTGACCAGATTCAGGCCCTCACAGCCTTTTGCAAGAACTGTGTCATGTGGTCGACAAATCTGGACGCATCCGAGGTGGGACGCGGGCTTTCCGTCTACCACGAGCGAAACTTTGAAGAGAGGATGCATTCACTGGGCCATCGCCTCAAGGGTTCCGACTACGTAAGTTCGCTCGTGGAAGACGGAAGCCCGTATCCTCGTCGTATTGAGATCTGCGTAAGCATAGAGTTCCCGCGCTGCGCTACAACATTCATACTGTTGGAAACGTGTGTGCAGCAAGCCATGAAGACCAAAATGACGCGTCCACCATCATAACATTGGCTTTCGGAGCATCCGTCACGACGATCATTGGCAACAAAGAAGGCACCAAAGTTCATCTCGCAGGCGTACGTACAGAAGATCATGAAGAACATGAGCCCAGTACCCCCGCCGACGGCGAGACGCTTCTTGATACCTGCTTGGGTCGCCTGTTTCAACATATCTTCATATTTCTTCACAATGGATCAGGTTGAACATGTGAACCGTTCGGATGTTACCGAGGGACTCTTGAGCGATTGCCCCAGCCTTGCTGTAGGACTTGATGCCTGCCTGTGCGGCTCGAGATAGAACTCGTGTCGCAAGAAATGCTGCCAAGGACATGACGGGCAAGATGGCCATCTCCATGGCGCTTTTCGGTATCGTCGTCTCATTTGTAAAGGGCAGGAAGCTGGCGCTCATTTTGAAGAGGTTAAGTGCGTCGCCCAACTTGCGTCCGATGCCATCTTGAATCATCACAGACGAGTCCGCCATACGTGTTCACAACTGCATCGAGTCGTTGAGGTCGAACCATCCGATCTCTTTGTTGATGGTTGCACTCACGTACGCGCTTCGCGTGCGTTTCGCTCGACGTGACGCGGCCACAGACCAACACGCGGCTTGGAGGAAGCAACAGACGATTGTTGCCACGCCCAAGTACGTAAAGTTCAACGCCACCGTATTCACTTTGGACTGAAACTCGTGTGGCTCCATGACAGCAATAGCTTTCGGGTTGAAGGAATTGAGCAAGTCGCTAAAGAAACTAGGGTTTCTTTAGCGACTCTCAAGCTCAATTAATAGCGTCGTCATCTTTGTTTAGGGTTTAGGGTTTAGGGTTTAGGGTTTAGGGTTTAGGGTTTAGGGTTTAGGGTTTAGGGTTTAGGGTT
>NSDO01000186.1:102787-124971 GCA_002286825.1 Lagenidium giganteum | reverse complement strand
ACGATGGCTAGATATGTAAATAGGAACAATGTGAATTGTCATAATTGGGCGAGTATGAAGCATAAAGTTTCAAAACGCGTATGTTTGCGTGAAGCAACCAAAGTGATCGCGGTTCGTGGTCATCAGCAGGGATGACCGATACGATTTGATTCTAGTGATCAAGTGGCGGCGCAAGCCTAAACCTTGCGTTAATTGGAAAACGGGTGAAGTTTTCTCGTCCCTCGCTTCAGATGGAGCTACTCGGGATAGGAAGCATATGTTTGACGCTTGCAGCGTGGTTCAATCATGTGATCGACAAGCTCCCACTGATGTGGGCGGGCAACGGAGTCTGTGTGACTCGTTGCGAGTTGAAGAGTGCGCAGCAGGGACGCCTGCTAATGCACAGCGGTCCGCGAGCAAGAGTGGTTGGCCCGATGAGTCGAGCGTCAGGGAGTTCGACGCCAAGTGCCCAATCCAGCCGGAGAATTGCGGCTTGGAGCCCGACACCGATGTGTCGGCGGGCGATCAGGAGATCGCGAAGGTTGGTGACTGGGTGTCACGAGAAGGCGGTGTGCCACAGTGGACTGGGGTGAAAAGCACCACGAAGTGCGACCGACAGCGCGATCGACAGACCAAGAACGGAAAGGGCAGCTGTGTGCTGCCCCAATGTGGTGCTATGTGCACTTGGGGCGGTGCTTTGCGCACAAGCGATCAACGGTTCGCAAAGGGATCCGGCGACGGCGTGTCGCCGATGAGTGCTGTTGCCCACATCACGTTGAGCCAAGGGGCGAATGCGCTCGACCTCGAGGAGCAGAGCTACGAGCTCTTCTTTGCAGAGTTGAAGGCGGAAAAGATCATGGAGACCTCGGTGCCCCTCGCCTTTGAGGCCTAAGAGCTCCAGGAGCTCAATTGCTAATAGAACGCTGATGAGGAAGTGCTTGAAACAGACAAGCAACGGCGATTTCGAGAGCAAGATCGGATTGCTATCAAGGATAATCCTGCTTATCCGCTCATGGTGGAGCTCGCGGATGTCTTCCCGACGGAAGCACCCCAATAACTGCCACCAGACAGGGGGATCTCCTATGCGATCGACTTGGCGCCGAGCTCCAAATACTGCGTCACGCGGCAATGGCCGCTTATTCGCAAACAGGTCGAAGCGATCGACGTTTGCTTCGCGAAACGTGCGGCGGTAGGACACGTGCGAGAGACCGCACAGCAGTCCGACCTTTTGTGTCAGAAAGGCGGTTGGAGGGTGGAGGATTGTCCACGCGTTCAACAAATTGAACGATGCGACCATTCCGGCGCAAACACCCATCCCTCGAAAGGATGTGCTGATTGCCGGCATGCAGGGAAGCATCGACGTCAGCTGCATGGATCTCAAGGATGAATTTTACCAAATCCTGATGCGCCGTAAGGGCATCCCGCTCACATCGTCAGTGTCGTCTCGATACCATTGCGCGACGCAATCATCGCAGCGTATGCGCTCGACGAGGAGTGCTCCGCGATGATCAAGTTCATCTGTAGCGAGAGCAATAACCTCTCATCGGCGATCAAGGCGAAAATCGCAAGTGATTTTCGTACGCCGATGATCTGCTGTGGTATCCGTTTGCAGATGGCGAGCATCTGCGTGTCGTTGTTCCCAACTACGCCGATCTGCGCGAGCCGATTTTGTCCGAGCACCACGAGGTACCACATGCGGGCCACCTCGGCCGTGAGAAAACATTTCTCAGCGTGGCCCGGCACGTTTGGTGGCCCAACTTGTTCAAGTGGGTGACGAAGTATGTGCGTTCGTGTGAGCGGTGCCAGCGGGTGAAGGCTGCACCAAGCAGTCAGGCGCCGATGCACCCATTGCCTATCCCGTCGGATTACTGGAAGTCCATCAATATGGACTTCATCGTTGCATACCCAACCGATGCATTTGGCCGCACGGGTATCGTGGTCTTTGTTGACCACCTGAGCAAGATGGGGCACCTTGCAGCGGTCAAGGCCAGTGTGTCTGGCAAGCAGACAGCGGTGCTCTTCATCGAGCACGTTTTCCGTCTGCATGGGATGCCTTGCTCTATCGTGAGCAACCGTGATCCTCGCTTCGCCGGTGCCTTCTGGCGTGAAGTGTTCGCTCAACTTGGCACCAGCTTGGATATGTCGACGACTGACCATCCGCAGTCTGATGGTCAGACTGAGCGCGTCAACCGGGTGGTTGAAGATGTGCTCCGTGCACATTGTGCGGAGCATCAGCGGACGTAGAGCTCACTGCTCCCGCTGGTCGAGTTCGCGCTCAACAATGCGACCCACTCATCGCCTGGGTACACGCCATTCTATGTGAATGGCTTGCCGCACCCGTATGTGCCGACGTCTTTGCTCTTGCTGGACGTAACTCCAACCTGAAGTGGGGGAGGGATCGAGTCACGATGCCTCTCCGGTGTCGCAACCGAGCCAGCAAGGCTCTGCGACGGTGATCAGAACGATCACGATGACGACAGTGATCGTAGTGATCACGACAACAACAGTGTGGCAGATGACGATGGGTCAACGCGACTCAACGGTTATCGTGGAGATCACTCCGTATCGGCTCACACTAAGCAAGAAATGGCAGAATCCAAGGACTTCCGAGACATTTGTGCTCGAGTCCTGCTCACTGTGCGTGAGCAGATTTCGTTGGCGCGAGCCAAACAGAAACTCTACGCTGATCGCGTTGGCACACGGAACGAACACTCGTTTAATGTGGGTGATAAGGTGCTATTGTCATCAAAGAATATCCCTACACATGCAATCACTAATGTGCAATCGGCGAAGCTACCGCCGAGATGGATTGGACCCTACGCGGTCCAAGAGCGCGTCAAGCGATGTGAACTATCGCCTGGACATCCCGTCCACAATGAAGCTTCACCCAACCTTTTATGTTGGGCTTTTTAAGCCATACGTAGAACCGGAGTCTACTCCGCTGGAGCCGGGGAATCGTTCGACCCCAATGCGGACGCGGTGAGCTCTCCGAGAGCTCCAGAATACGGGATGGTTCCATTATCGGGCGAGGCTTTGGAGCCTCCGTCGAGCGTGTCGGAGCCCGAGGCACCTCGACCCGACCAAGTTCATTTGCGTACGCCGGGTGTGGCGCCCACGATGGCACCGCGCTCTGACGTTGCAGAGCATGTTAGAGATAGCGATTCGCCTCACGATAACGTGCCACGTCCTGTTAGAGACCTTCAAGATCGGTCTCGAGGAGTAAGATTCGCCGATACACGTCATCGTGCAGAGCTTGAAGGCGCCCCTCGCCCTTCTCGTCAAAGGTCCCCTCCTCGACCTTCTGAAGTCGAGAGTCGAGCCGAGTGCTCTCGTTCAACAGTGTTGTCGTCCGACGACGAAAGCGGCCGACCGTCGCGGCTACGGTCTCGCCCCACCGCCGTGGGCACTCCCAGTCGGGAGCCTGACACAAGGGATACTCTTCGGCCCACTCATAGGAGACGGGCCCCTCCATCCATCCTTGACAGCGCACAGGAGCGTCCAGGAGGTGGCGTCCGCCTCGAGCGCGCGCTGCTGGAGGTACACATCGACGTACGCTCGAGCGCGCGCGTCGGCGTATTGGAACATACGCAATCGGGTGCCAAGCTTGTCACTGTTGGGCTGCATTTCGCGCAGCCGTTCCCACGCGTGGAACGCTTGCTCATACTGAGCCATGGTTTTGTTCTCAAGGAGAACATATGGAGTGCGGAGTCGCCTGACTCGCTGCGCTCGCTCGGGCTTCCTCATGCCCTTTTGTTTGAGGCGCTCCTTGCGCCACCGTTCGCACGAATAGCGATGATTGAGCACCGCAAGCGTGGGTGGTTCGGCCACCGCTGGTGGCATCGGTTCGACGACGGGTCCCCTTGGCCGATCGGCCGCGACCCTGGCAAGCCCGCCAAGGGCTTCCTCGCCAGCCATATCCTCCGGCGGCGTCCTTGCAGTAGTGGCGGTAGCAAACCGCCCACGCGATGGTGGTAGCGTGGGGTCACCCGGTAGGTGTCGTCCTCCAGCATGCCCTCTATAAGTTCATCATCGACCTCAACAACAGGATGGGCCACCGTCTTCAGGTCCACATCAGGGACCCGGGAACGCTTTTTCCCCTTGGCGCTTGGTGTCGCCTTCTCCGGGGATGGCACCGCAGTGCGAGTCTTCGCACGCTTCGACGGAGTCTTGACCGCCGGGCTGGCGTTCCCGTCAGACTCTTCGCTCGTGTCGCCTTCTCCGGGGATGGCACCGCAGTGCGAGTGCTCGCACGCTTCGACGGAGTTTTAACCGCCGGGCTGGCGTTCCCGTCAGACCGCTTGCTCGACTCATCGTCGGAGCCTAACAAGGCCAACGCCATGGCCGACGCCTTGCCCTTGGCGGCACGTTTGGTTCCAGCGGGAACACTCGGTTTCCCGGCCGCCGTCGCTTTAGTGACAGCAGGTTCGCTGTCGTTGCCACGAGCAGTTGCTCGTGGCGCGTCGGGGACATCCGTCCCCTCTTGACCCGCAGTGGAAGCTTGGGTGCCAACGTGTGCAGACGCTTCAGGCGTGGCATCCTGTGATATCCTCTGATGTCCGTGCGTCGTGCGACGCGCTCTTCTTGGTCAGCTTCTTCACGGTCATTTGTGTCTGACCTCGCCAACCGCGTTTGCACGACTGCCACAGTTGGTGGCTTAAGATCCCCGTCGCGTGACCCCTGAAGTATGTGGTCACTTCTGTTTGGGCTCACACAAAAGTGTTCGCACGCTAAGTGGGGGAGGGTGTAACGAGTGTTACAGATTTGGGGTTGATCACGCATGTGATCACAGGTGTCCTTTACACTTGTTGAAAACCACCACAATTGGGTTCTTGATATTTGTTGTTAAACACACATGATGTCTAACCGACACGCGTAGTCTTCGATCTGCTCTGGCACGCGGAAGGGTCCGTGCCAAAGGTGGGCAAGCTTCTTGGCGTTACCAGGTCGTACTCAGGCCAGATAGACCTACACTTGGGAATCGATTTCGATTTTCAGATCTGGAGTCGCAACTTCCATTGTAGACGCTGCACGTGCCTCTGTAGCCTCCCTGATGAGTGTGTTTGCCTGTGCGCGCGCGTACTGGTACGATTTTTGGATCTAAAAGTGCCCGCGCTTTGCATCCACGTCGTGTGCCCCCACCTGTACCACACGGAGCGATGCTTTCACCGTCTAGCGTTGGTCCCAACCATGGGCAAGGAAGAAGGGAATGTCCTTCCTTGTGCCGTCCACGGCAGTGTTCAAGGCAAACACGAGACGCTCTGCGTAGTCGTCCCAGTCCGTTGTTTGGGGTCGGACACGTAGATCTTCGTTGCTGGTGTAATCGTCTGAACTTTCCGCTCCGCCATCCCAATTGCTTGCGTTCGATAGCCCAGAGTTGCTCGTTGTCGTTGCCCCATGAGTCGACGGAACTCTGCTAAGAAGTCCGACATGAAGCTTGCTTCTCGGTCGTGCCGAATGCACTCACTGGCACCAATCCGTCGAAACACCGCGTCTTCTTAGATGGACGCGACAGTCTTCGCAGATCTGGACGAGCTGACCTTGCATATGGCAAATCCCATGTGCAGATCTACAAAGAGGAGTAGCCACTCGGTGTTTCCTCTGTACGATTCCGGGGACGACGGCATATGATCCATGGCGATGATCTGGAACGGATACACTGCCCGAAGTTCCCTGTAGACCGTGGTCGCAATCGTGGCCACCCGTTCGCTGTCTTGCAGTCCAAGCTGCTGGATACGAACCGATGACAGCTCTTGTACATGCCACGCTAGTAGAAGTGCCGCTTCAAGCGAGCATACGTTCGCTCAATGCCTTGATGGCTGGACGCCAGACTGGTGTGATAGTGCGAGCGGAGCTCCTGTTGGAGCGTATACGGCACCACCCCTCGAATCTGAAAGTCGTTAGTCGAGTCTTCAGATCTCGCAAGCTGACTTGCCCCGACGTACACCAGACACCCACGGGCATCAACGTCAAATGAATCGGCGAGTTCTTTGCTTGCTTTGAGCCGATCCTCGCTCAGACTGTCGAGTCGGCCACCCAGGAACTCCTTCATGTCATAGATCCAGAGTCCTTCGTCCCGTGTGATGCAGATCCGCCGCCAGTGCTCTTCGACCAGGTCGATTGGGCCGTCTTCATGCTGGACCCAGCTCCCTTCTGCTGCATCAGCGGAGGCCGCGTCATCTTCATTCAGCAATGGCACCGCAGATCTATTTCGATCTTCATCCACCTCTTCACTGTTCGCGCTCGCGGCATTCAGATCTACGGCGCTCCTGGCAGTATCATATCCACTGAGTGACAGCGTTGACTTGAGGCTTCAGATCTGTTTCAACAACGGTGCCAGCGTGCCTTCAACACTCCTTTGCTCAGGACGGTTCTGTCGGTCTTCATCGCCAAACATCAAAGATCTCTGGAAGGCAATTCAACGCCCCCAGATTTGAGGCTGTATCGTCCGTCAGAGCCACAACTTCTTGGTGACGTTGCAGTGCTGGAGTGGCCAGCAGATCGGCGGGCTGATTGAACGCACGCTTCATCTGGAGGAACTAAATCGTGGAGAATAGGCTGAACAGTGTTCAGCCTGGGCCTTGAGTACCTTCAAGGCCGGCGTATTACACGCCATGTCGCCGCAGAGCTGTCGGATGACGAAGTTCGAGTCTCCACAAAGCACAACATGCTGAACACCATGCTCTAAAGCGACCTGAAGTGCCAGGAATGCTTCCCGGTACTCTGCTTCATTCACCGTAGCTTCTTCCACATATCCAAATCTGGCATCGGCAAGCTACCAGACGTCCAATCGCAACAGCACGGCGGTAAAAGCGCCCCCAGTTTGCTTGGCGTTGGCCGAGCGAACGAGGCCACGCACATCGTAGATCTGGGAATCCGACGCGGAATCAACGGGGAATTGTCTTGTCGAGTGACCTTGCGCGATCGGATTGCTTTCACCACCTCAACGGTGTTAGATCTACACAAGATGCTTGCGGCCAGAGCACCCCAGATCTCATACTTTCCTTTCTTCGCCTTGCCGAACATCATCTCCCAAGGGGACAACAAGGCACCACTGATCCAAGCGTCCTTGCAGAGTCGTAGCCTTGCGAAATCCAGCTCATTGTTGATGTCATAGTCCGGACCTTGAGCTTGCGACCCACGAGCATTGAATGACACTGATCCAACATCCGTAATTGAGCCACGATCTCCTCCTCTGCCGGGGGATACTGTAGCTCAAGGTCCTTCTAAACACGACTGCATCACCGCACTGGCATGTAGATCCCATCGGGATCCTGCACCAGCGCTGCTGCAACGGCCCATTGGCACGCATATGTGATGATCACTGCGTCGCGGTCTGGACGGAAGTGGCGCAGGACTGGTGCTCGGTCTGCTCTTCGGACTTTGGGTTCTGCAGATCTGAAATTATATCTTGATCCTGCAGCTCGTTCAGGACTGCGGCGTGGACCGCGAACTTCTGGATGACGCGGTTGTAGTAATTCCGTGAGCCCAAGACCGACCGGAGGGCTTTGAGTATCTTCAGGAATAGTAGATCTGGAATGCATCCAGATCTTTTGGCTTGGAGGCGATGCCTTCTGTGGAGATCAGTTGCCCAAGCTGCTCAACTTTCCGTTAGCCCCATGCGCGCTTGGGTACTGAGCTCATATTGTTCCACCTGTCAAACGCATCCATAAGCCGATCCACCTTCTCACAGAGCCCTTCCCAACTAGATCCGGGGATCACGATGTCGTCGATGTATGATCTGCGTCCCAACACGGATCCGGAGGTCCGATCGGTTGCTTCTTCATCCTTAAAAACGTCAACGACTTGATCTCCTTTGTCGGACGCCGCTAGGATCTGAAACCAAAATCGTACAGGGCGTTTTCAATCAGTCTCTGATATAACTGAGGTGCGGTCTTGAGTCAAACGGCGTTCTTGTCCACCGGAAGAGTCCAAACGGCGTGATGAAGGCTGAGATCTGCTTCGCTTGCTCCGTCATTGAGATGACCCAAAAACCGCTAGCCATGTCGAGCGTACAAAACCAAAGCGCCACTTCGACATTTTCTAGTAGATCTGGCACCAGAGGCATTGCGTAGACCATGAGCCGAATTAAGTCGTTCACCAATCGGTAATCGATACACAATCGGATGTCGACACCGCTCTTCTTGACGACAATGACGATTTCAACGTCGCCGTGGACAACGAAGCCCACGGCGACGTTGAGATCTCGATGATGCCAGACGACAGCAGATCTTTGAACACATTTTCCGTGTGCTTGGGTGGGATCTTGCGTACTCGCTGAAGGATCGGACGTGCACTGCCAACATCAACGTCGCACACAGCACCGCGGGCAGGAGGTGGCAACGCTTTCCATTTGCTGATGAACAAGTGCTTGCGTCGCCAGAGGATATCGCGAAGCTTCTAGATCTCTTCTGGGGTGTTATGTTCCAAACCTCCAACATCCAAGTCATCTGCGCATACGTCTTCAGTCAGCTTGAATGGCGGCATGTCTGGCAGCACTACCATCTGTTCGAGCACGTCGTCTGAGAATAGATCTGACCCTTCGTGGACAAACACAGCCTCAGAAGCGTCTTCTCATTGTGCGATCTGTGCTATACGGACTCGATGTGACGGGTTGACGTCTGCGCTCATCAGGACACACAGATCTGAATTCAGATCTGAAACTTGCCGCGGAATAACCGTCGTCAGGGGTACTGCAAATCGGACGCGGTTAGAGATCCCCTCCTTCGTGGTCGATTTTGCTCTATCTCCCTCAGCTTATGCCATCGACCTTTGGTTTACCAGAACTTGTATGGTAAAATTTGATCTCAATATCTACCTACGCAAAAAGCCTCTCTTGTCGTCTTGCACTTCTAGCCAAATTGCGATCCTTCGACAGCATTGCGGTTGATAATTTCATAGTCAACTCCGATAACAATGGCGTTTGCACAGCATGCTTTGAGCTTTGTTCGGGCTGAAGACAGCAATGGCAACAATGCAAGGAACGATGGCTAAATTTGAAGGCTATTTTTACCTCGATGCGAAGCTCACTGTGAGAAATTTTTCAGGAACCGACGCACATAATTATTGTGCATCCGTACAAAGGGGAGAAATGGCAGCAAGACTCTCGCCTCCGTCATCGCCACAACAGCGACGGCAAGCGTTCCGATTCAAGCCTCGCGATGACATCGCGCTGTTGCGGGATATTATGGGTGTACTTCCATGGCCGGCTGGTCGCATCCGAGAAGCGTGGGAAACCGTTGCCCGCGTTACAAGTGTTTGTATATCCCTCGAGAGGGAAGAAGACGTCCACGTTGACCATGGTCCGTGTAACCGACGATTTGATGCGCTGCTGGAAGCGTTTCGAAAGGACGAGTTGGCCTTCCTCCGTGCTTATGGCACCACCGAGGAGCATGGAGAGCGACAACAACTGCTTACAGATCTCAAGGATTTAATACGTCATATTGCTGTCGATGCAAGAGCGCTGGGTAACTAGTCTTGCTGCATGACATCAGGTGGACGAACACGACGCCCAGAAAACGAAACAGAAGCGTCATGCTCAAATGCGAGAAGAGGCAACTGCTGACATAACGGAGGCAGCAATGCAAACCTTTCGTGATCGATCGGACTCGTGCATGTCCTCCCCGAAGACGCCCAAAACTAGCTCTGTTGCAGAAACGCTTACAAATTGAGACTGAAGAACGGAAAGCTCAGACACGACTGGTACTTGCGCTGGCAAGCGCCATTGAGAAGGGCCAGATTGGCAACAACGAGGCGACGGAGCAATAGGTGAATATCGCTAAAGCAGTAAATCCGCCCCGGTTCCATACTACTTTAAGATCAGGGAATAACATTCATGTTGCCTCGAAGTACTGGTGCAAGGTACATATGCAGAGTTGGTGGCGCCTTCTGCAAGAAAAAGCTTGTTTGCTTTTCCCCACGCATGCAAGTGCGCATGTTTGTCAGTAGCACTGCCATTGCGTACCGTTTCCCAACCGCCTGACAGTACAGTCGCTGGTGCTTCTTGAAATAAACAAACGCCCACGTTGATACTACCAGCCCGAAACACCATTCAACCGACACTCTGACAGCTGTTATGAGTTTTGTTGGAGTTGTGTCAGCCGTAAGCGTTTGAACGGGGCCCGCAGAAAACGTTCTCGCCGATACGCTGGATCCCCGTACAAAATGAATTGCACATTATCGTGCAGTAAAACAGCGGCCTCTGTCGGCAACGTCGAGGTCGTCATCATGTATGAATCGTGCCTGGACCCAAGTATCGGCCCATACAGGTGCCGTATTAGGTCGTCAGGTGTGACAACGGACTGAAACTTCAGTCCATGCTCCCGCTTACGACCATATCGCTGATGGACTGTCGTACGAGCAATGCCGCGAACAGTACCGTCAATAAAGCCCACACACGTTGTTTGAGTTGATTCGTTGGACTTGCTGAAGATCGCTCTTGCAAACCCCAACAGAGCATCCATGTCAAAGCATGCGTATCGAGTCGCAGCAGAATTCTTAGGCGCTCATGGAGTAGATTGAGCACGTGGTTGGAAATGACTGACAATGCAGTCGAACTTCGACCAAACACGAGCTCGAGGTCTGCAAGTCGATTAGGATACGTCAATCGTCGCAAGAAAATGCAGAACGCTTCCTGTGTCGAAACATGGTGTCGACCTGGACTCTTTGTTTGGCGTGGGAGGAGCACGCAACACAACGTGTTGATCTCGCCTTGTGTGAAACGAAACAGAGAACACCACACCTCAGGTGGAGCGGAGAGAGCTGAAAACGCATAGCTGTTGGCTAAGCACAGCGCTCTCGGCTGGCTTACTCGTTCTGCGCCGCGCTTCTCTGGCAGGCGCAGTGCTCGCTAGTCACAGCGCTCCTCGTGGGCTGTGCTAACAAGGTGCTCGTGCCCCTCTTGGGCCCTCGGGTACTTGGCTGGGTATTGGGAAGTGAATTCTCGGCGAGTTGCGGCATGGTCCTGCCTGCGAACGCTAACTCTACATGCATTCCTACACCTGCTGGGGTCATCAACGCGTGAATCTGGTCGACCTCAGGTCATGGGCATCACCAGCCCTCGTCGTGCACCTCTTCGCCACTTTTGCTCTCTCAGCATGCACTCGTCATCACGAGGTGTGTCCACACACCTCCCACACTCCTCCTCGAGTTGGGTTCGTCTGCGTCGGTCTGGCGCTTGGTTGGTAATGGCTTGAGCACACCGAGTTGCGTTCTCAATGCCTCGAATGTCTGTCGGGCCAGCGCCTTGGTGAGTAGGTCGACCCCTTTGGTCCTTGGAGGCGCACCACATAGGCTTGACGTTGCCCGTTTGCACTTCGTCCTTCACGAAGTGGTAGCGCAAAGCAATGCGCTTCGCACTCGCCGATACCATGTCGGACTTCATCGTCTTCAGTGCGCTCTGGTTGTCGACCATGAGCTTGGGCACTGTCGCAATGTCTAGGATTTCCTCCAGTAGCTGTCGGATCCACCCACACTCCGCCACGCTTCGCGCTCCAGCGATAAACTCAGCCTCCATGGTCGAGAGTGCCACAACCGCTTGTTTCTTCGAATCCCATGACACGACTCGATCATTGATGGTGAGCACCGTGCCGGATGTCGATTTGCGGTCGACACGGTCACCAGCCCAGTCGGCGTCGGTCCAGATGACCATGTCGAGTTGCTCGAGCTTGGTGGCTTCTTTGCTGTAGTGGTAGCACAGTCCGCGATTCATGGTGCCCTTCAGGTACCCGAAGATCCGTTTCACTAGCTCCAAATGTGACTTGCGGGGCTTCTCTCGATGCCTCGACGCAACATTTACGGGTACGCTATGTCTGGCCGCGTACAGTTCGCGATCCAGAGCAGTGTGCCGAGCACTTCGCGCATCACACCTTTTTTCGCCAGTTCCTCGCTTGATGGGTCGTTGTAGTCGGTGGCTGGGTCCATCGGCGTCGCCACTGGCTTCATGAAGTTCTCGAGTGCTTCCTCGATGGTGCGCCGCTGCGAAAGCTGGCAGAACGTTGCCGTGTCTTCGATGGCCATGCCGAGGCACTTCGTCACGCCCTCGAGCATCTTGATCTGGAAGCGCTCTTCCAGGAGCGTGGCGACCTCGGCAATATCGTCTTCATCTTCTGCGGTAAAGATGACGTCGTCGACGTAGAGTCCTAGTAGCACTAGGCGTCCGCGGGCGCGCGTATGGTAGATGCAAGGATCCAGTGACGGCCTACTAAATCCGATCGAGCAGATCAATTGTGTGATTCCAGCACCATTCTGATTGCTTGAGCCCATACAGTGGCTTCATCAGTCTCAACACCTTGCCTGGTGGCGTGCCAAGTTTCCCCGGCGGTGTCATCAGGATTAGGTCTTCAAGTTCTCCCTTGACGTAGGCATTTGGTACGTCGCCGTAACGTTTTTTCAGTCTCAGTAGGCTGGTCAATGCGAAGAACAATCGGACACTCGACATCTTGATGACTGGCGCGAAGGTATCGGTGAAGTCAACACCGTACTTTTGGCTGAACCCCTTCGCGACCAAGCGTGCCTTGAATCTTTCTACCGCGCCAACTGAATCGTAGTTCACTTTCAGTGCCCACTGGTGGTCCACGACGTTGGTGCCGTCGGTTGGCGCATCCACTGCCTTCCACGTTCCGTTCTCGATGAGGGCATCCAGCTCCTCCTGCATGGCCGTTTCCCACTCAAGTTTCTGGGGTCCGGCCAGTGCTTCCTTCGTTGTTTTCGGCTCGTGAACGCGGATGACAACCATGGCAGTGCCGTCGCGAAAACGTGCTGGTTTCTGTGCTGTGCGTCGTGTGGGACGCTCAGCTACTGATGGCTCCTCCTGCGGCTCACTGCCGCTTGGCTCCTGGTCGGAGTCACAGTCGAACGGCGGCAAAGGGTGCGTCGTGTCATGTTTGGTGAAGTTCTTGGGACTTGCACACGCTGCGTCACCACGATCTTCCGTATACGCTCGATGTACGAGCGGTATCCCTTTGTCTTCGTATCGAAGCCAAGGAAGTAGCCGATCTCACACTTCTTTCGTGTTCCCATCGTCGTACTCTTGACGTGCACAGTCAACTTCTGGCCCCACTTGCGCAGTGCTTTCAGGTCAGGCTTCTTGCCTGTGAGTACTTCCAGCGGCGTCTGATGCCCGGCATTACCTCGCGTCGGCAGTCGGTTCCTCAACCACGCTTGATGAGCCAGGGCCTCTGACCATAGTGCTCGCGGCAGTTTGGGGGCGTCGAACATCGAAGCTCTCATCCCGTCAACAGTGTACGGTGACGTCGCTCAACTTTGCCGTTCGAGGAAGATTCACCAGGCTCAGTCAACTGCTGGTGAATGCCTCGCTCCGCACACCAAGCATCCATCTCGTTAGTTGCGAACTCGTTGTCACTCCGAACCACCTTTACGCGCAGGTTGTACTGCCGCTCGAAGCGGGTGATGAAGGCTGTGGTCTCGTCGAACCATTCTGCTCTCGTCTTCATGAAGAAGACTTCTCCATGACCGCTCGCGTTGTCTACGATGTGCAGAGCATGGTTGTGGCCGTGAATGTCCGCAGGTTTGATGCATGACTTGATGTCGATGCCAAGAACAGTCCCAACTTCATCGGTAGGTGCTGACGTAGGTGTGTCTGTTGGTGTCTTCGGGCTTCTCGCTTGTTTGCCTTCCCGGCAGGCGATGCATGTCTTTTGCGTGCGATCGGTGATGTGAACGCCGTTGACGAGGCGATGGTTCTCCGTCCGCGCGACGTCGCCCAGGTTTAAGTGGCCCATGCGGCAGTGCCACCCCATCAGCGTGTCGTTGGGCTTGCTGGCCACGTGCACATCGGTAGGCATCAAGGTGCGCCCATCCAACAGACAGAGTCCGTTCTTCCAAGTCGCAGAGCCGACCTTCTGGGTCTGGCCGTTTGCCGTTGTTCGCGTCAATGTCGCTCCTCTGGTCGTGAACTGGGTTGCGATGCCTCTGTTCGCAAGCTGGCTGACGGACAGGAGGATTTTGGACATGTCCTTGATGTAGTGGACATTCTGCACAGTGATCCTTGCCTCCTTACCTTCGACCATGACCATCATGCGCGATCGGATGATGCGGTCATCGGCTACGTATACGTCCAGTGCACAGCTGGACAGGTTTGCGAGTGTATGCTTGTCGCCAATGATGTGGTGACTGGCGCCCGAGTGAAGCAGCCATTCGTTGCTCGGCGAGCTGTTGTCGCCGACCGCCATCCAGATTGCGCCGCCGTCGTCTTCAGCGAAGATGCTGTCACTTGCGTTGGTGCCGAGAGCCGAGTTTGCCGATCCGCCCTTGCGTTTTTCCTCGCGTTTCTTCTTCTCTGGACAATCCTTCACGACGTGACCAGGGTCATCACAGATGAAACACGTTCGCTGCTTCTTCTCTCCTTTCTTCGGCTTGGTGCCGCCAGCGCTGTTTGCATCCCCACGTTCAGGTCGACCACCTCGACCATGGCGTTTGTTGTTCCCTTGCGCGTTGTCGTTGCGTTTCGGTGCTGCGAGCACAGTGTAGCGCGGCCTTGGTGCTATTCCAGCGCCGTCACCAGTTTGTTGGATAAGCCAAAATAGCACGCTGTCTAGTTCCTCGGAGTGGTTCAGGCCCCTCGAGTTGACCCTTGTCCACATTAGTTCCGATTTCTCCGGACATGCATAGTTGCAAAAGTAGTTGAGGATTATTCGGTCCTTGTTCGCGCCCTCCATGTGATTTGCAATGATGCGCATGAAGTCCACGTGTTGGCTCCATGTACGCGCCTTCTCCTTCGGTTCTTCGAGGCGCTTGCCCAGTTGGTCGTCCATGAGGCGGCAACAGAATCTTGCTTCCATCGCCTTCCTCATCTCGCGGTAGGCCAGCTGCTTGTTAGCTGCACGCAGCTCACTCCCCAAATACTGGACGTGCGATAGGGCCGCGCCCTTGAAGCATGAGAGCATTGCGTGTAGCTTGTGGTCGTCGTTCCATCTCGTGCCCGAGAATGTCTCGACCGTGTGGACTTGCATGTTGAACTCCGATACGAACGCTTGCCACTCAGCTCCAAAAGTCCGGGATAACTCTCGTCACCAGTGAACGGGATTATCTGGAAATCTTTGATCTTCGGTGTCTTGGCTGAGGATTTATCTTCGCCAGCTCTGCGCGCAGAGCAATGATTTCATCACGCGGTCTTCCCATGCTGGCTCGAGGTGCACTGTCTTCAGCCTTGGCCTCTTCCTGGCTCGTGGCACTCGCCGACACTTCTGGTTGCGTTGGGCTCACAACCTTTTGGCTAAGCGCAGCGCTCTCGGCTGGCTTACTCGTTCTGCGCCGCGCTTCTCTGGCAGGCGCAGTGCTCGCTAGTCACAGCGCTCCTCGTGGGCTGTGCTAACAAGGTGCTCGTGCCCCTCTTGGGCCCTCGGGTACTTGGCTGGGTATTGGGAAGTGAATTCTCGGCGAGTTGCGGCATGGTCATGGCTGCGTCTGAGGACCGCACGCAGATTGACTTGGTGCACACAACATCCGACATCGGAGCTGGCTATGACATCGTGCCGCCTCCGCAGAACTCGGGGCGCGATTACGTGCAGCGTCGCATCGAGCTGTGGGATGGCTCCGATGTCAAGGCCATGGAACTCGGCGCCGTGTACAGCCTGCCGCTGCCGCTCCAGGTCGCGTTCCGCCAGAAGATGCTTTCCATCTTTGCGCTCCAGCTGCTGCTCGTCACTGTGCTCGTCGGCGTGCTCGAGCACAAACAGCCATTGCCGACGAAATTGGCCGAGATGGTCCACAACAAGTGGGTGGTGCTGGGACCGTTCGCTCTCGTGGTCGTGTTCTTGGTGCTGCTGTACTTCGTGCGCAATCGCTTCCCGCTTAACTGGCTCGTGCTGCTGCTGTTCAGTGGAACCCAGAGTTTGTTTTTCGCGAGTCTCGGCGTGGCGTTCCACACCAACATTGGCATTTTCAACTGCGCGTTCACCTTCGCGTGCATTCTTCTCATGACAATACTGTCGCGGGTGCGACGTCGCAAGCACGATCAAGACGAAGGCATGTTGTTGTCGTCGTTTGCAGCCGGTATGGCGGCGTTCTTCACGTGTGCTGTGATTGCTGGTGGTCTGTACATCAAGTACGGTCGATCGTTCATCAAGGTGGAAGCGTTCGCGTACAGTCTCCTGTTCCAGTTCGTGCTCCTGACATGGTTCTCCGTAGATGCGTCGGCCATGTACAGCATCATGTCGCCAGACGAGTACATGCACGGCGTCATCTACTTCTACACGGACATGGTCTTGCTCTTCATGGTTTGCGTCATCGCCGCAGCTGCTGTTGCACTATTCTCGGCATTTTCAGCGGCTTGTGAAGGATGCGGTTGTGGAGATTGCGGCGGAGACTGTTGCGGTGGTTGCTGTGGAGATTGCGGCGGCGGCTGCTGCTGGTGCTGTCATGGATCGACTTCGCACGGATCTTCTGAAGGAAAGTGTTGCTGTTGCGTGGACTGCAATGGCAGAAGCGACAATAGTTGGTTTTGTGATATCAACTGCCACTGCTGTGATTCATGTGGAAACCGAGAACATGAAGCGTCGTACTACACAAGATGGATCGATTACTGGACCGACGATCATGACGCCAAGGCTCGCATTCCGTTTGCGGTCTGCACGGCAACGGTGAAAGCCCAAAGAAAATTCCGGTTCAGGTTGTTCGCGATCTTTGCGCTCCAGTTGCTGCTCGTCAGCGCGATGGTGGCTTTGTTGACCCATGTTCCTCACTCGTCGGCGCTCTACAAGATGCAGCAGTGGACAGTGAAGCAGTCGATCGCGAAGGAAAGTCTGTGGTTTTGGATTGCGGGCATCCTCCTCTTGCTGCTGTACGTCGTGCGTCATAACCGCGTGTGGAGCGTCATCGTGACTCTTCTCTTCACTTTCGCCGAGGGCTTCGTCTTCGCCAACATTGGTGTGGTGCTGCACACGAACGTCGCGGTGTTCAACTGCATCTTCACGTTCGGCAGCGTCTTCATGATGGCCCTGTTATCAACGGTGCCTCTGCGCGCCAATCGACAGCTCCCGAGGCGATTGCTTCCTCCTTTGTTGGTCGGGTTTCTCGCGTTCGTTGTCAGTGGACTGGCCGCAGGTGTGCTCTTCGTGCAGTTTGGACGCTCGTTCGTGACGGACACGGCGTTTGGCGCGAGTTTGGCGCTGCAGTTCGTGTTGATCATGTGGCTCGCGTACGACGCGTCCATCATGTTGAAGATCACGCCTCCTGGTGGTGACTACGCACTTGGTGTCATTTACTTTAACACCGATACGGTTCTTGCGGTGATATTGGCCATTCCAGCGCTGGTCATGTGGTGCTGGGTCTCGTTCAAGGATAGCCATTCATGCACGCATTGTGTGTGTGGCCAAGCGGAGCGGTGTGCCAACTGCATTTGTTGTATTGCCGAACCAGTGCCAATGCCAGTCGGTCTTCAACCAAGTGCCGAGGACTCCTTGATCTGGTTGAAAGATGCGGAAAGTAGTCCAGTGTCCAAAGATGTCGACAATGGTGTTGTTGACACTCTTCACATGCAACCAACCACGCAGGTGATGTACCGCGTTTGATACAACGATCGAGAAGAATTGATGGCTGCGTGCGATTGTCAGACACGCGCAAACGACTTTCGGCCTACGTCGCCGAAGACTCGGGCAAAGATAGAATCCAGAATCGGCACAAGATGGCTGAAATGTACACCTAGAGCAGACATTGTCGGCGATTATTGTCATGCTCACACAGCACGAACTTCCTGTATGACCTTAGGACGACTTTGTCTCACGTATAATATAGCAACCCAAGCGTCATTACGTCAACTACTTTAACCAAGTTTCATCAGGAACGACACTAATGACACATATCTGGCGTTGGGAGACAGTGAGGGACGTTGCCACGGTCATGCATTCCATGTTCGTGCACATGCAGCAGTCGCGTGGTGTTTGCGTTCCATGATGAGCATCGATGTTCCATTGAGGGCTTCCATTATCGCTCGAATATAACGGTAAATTACCTCGGATACAGCGAAACTTGAAGTTAACGAGCGTTGTCCCACTACTAGCGATGCGACCCCATGCCCGGTGAGTGTGCCCTTCCGAAAGCCCCAGCGCCAGCAGATCGATCGGATCGAATGGGGCGACATTGGAGCTCACTTCGCAATTTTCCAGAACTGCCAAGCATCGCACCATCAACGCATCCAGATCCAGCGCCACCATCTTCATCATGATCGCCTCGCCAATCAAGCTCCTCGCCCTTGTGGCTCTCTGCTTCACCGTTGCCAGTGCTGAGGTGATCCCAGAGGTTGCCGCCGATGGCGGTAGCCATATCGGAGACGACGAATGTTGCTTGCGCTCGCTGCAGGAGCAGCCAACGAACCTTCGCCACTAATGTGGTCGACGTCCCGTCATCTATCACAGTGCCACTCAGTGCCCGAGCTGATCGCACAATCCGTTTTCGTAATTGTCAATTCACGTAACAGTTGAACGTCACAACCGTTGCTGGGGGTGCAACCGTCCTGGCGCACTCACATACATGCATCAAACACTCATATTTGACGAGCCAAAGGGCTCACGATAGGCATTCTCATGTACAGTATCGTGCCCAAAGCGACGCAGAGGACGACAAGGGCGAAGATCTTGATTGGCGAGGCGATCATGATGATCCAGATGTTGTTGGGTGTGGTGGGCATGTTGCTGTGGAGGAGCTTGGTTGTGGTGGCAAGTTGCGAAGTAAGCTCCCGTTCTACGATGCTGTCGGCGTATTCTGAAGGTTGGCACTGGCCCGCTAGGGACCTGGCATAACAGCACCAGTCTCTAAGGCGCCGCAGGCGGACGGAATGCTCAAGTGGGCCAAGTGGGCGTAAAGTGTCGTGTGATCTACTCTCGCACGACCGGCGATGCACTTGATTCATTTGGGACGTGCTTCTGGTTGACTTTCACCAATTATACTGCTGGAAACCAGCACTACCTCACATTTCCCACCCAGAAGTTGTGGGTAGCAACTTCAATCCAGTGAATGATGAAGCAAGATAAAAGTCGATTTCTGTTGACGATTTAGACACACAAGTGCGAGGTATTCTACATCCGTCCGAGTCTGACGGCAGACACCACGCGCTCCACCTAGCACGCTTGCTTGGATGGAACGCTTGGCGCCGGCGTCGCCGCACCCTTGTTGTTGGCGTGCTGCTGCTGTGGCTGCGGTTGCTGCTGCTGACGCTCTTCGCCCTTCTTACCAGGCGCAGCCGACGATGGCTTGGCGTTGTTTGACGCAGGCGTCGATGCTCCAGCGCCTGGTGCACCCGGCGATGGCTTGGCGTTGTTTGATGCAGGCGTCGATGCTCCAGCGCCTGGTGCACCCGGCGANCCCGGCGATGGCTTGGCGTTGTTTGATGCAGGCGTCGATGCTCCAGCGCCTGGTGCACCCGGCGATGGCTTGGCGTTGTTTGATGCAGGCGTCGACGCTCCTGCGCCTGGTGTAGCCGTCACCGGCGTGTAGGCTGGCTTCGGCGCGCCCGAAGGCTGCTGCTGCTCCGACGCTGGCACCGGGTGGCCAGGGTTCTTCTGCGCGCGCTCGCTCTGCTTGGGCAGGAAACCGAACTTGGACTGCTTGTAGTCGCCCTTGCCGACGTTCGTCGAGTTGCTGCCGTTGTGTGGACGCGATGTCACTGGCACTGGCGTGGCGGTGCCGTTGTTGCCAGGCACACCGGTTGGACCATTCGATGGCGCATTCGATGGAGCAGTCGATGGCGCAGTTGATGGGCCCGAGGTTGGACCGGCCGTTGGTGGCGCCGTGGTTGGCGCAGTCGTGACGCTGCCACCGCACGCCACCGACTCGTCGAGAAGCTGACGGACGTCCTTGTAGCTCAGACCAAAGCTCGTCTGCGCGTCGGCAGCTGGCTTGCCCGTCGCGAACCACAAAAAGTCAGGGTGCTGCTCCTGCGAGCCACCAAGCCACTCACCACCGATGATGTTGTCGTTGGCATCCAACTCGAGCACGTAGTCGTACGTGGCCGTGTGCGTAAAGCCGTCCACCTTGCCGTTGGCGACAAACTCGCCGTCGTCGCCCGTCTCGAACACCCAGCTGAGCTTGGTCGACACCTTGGCCAGCTTCACCATGTCGCGGTTGAACGGATACTTGTTGGTGCCGAACTCGGCCTGCGACAGCTCGGCCGCATCCACCACTTGCAAGCTAACCACTTCGTACGAGCGCACGGGCTGGTTCCACACTTCGGCACCCGAGCTCGTGTCCACGACAAACGACTGCTTGAACTTGCCCAAGATGTTGGAGATGGCGATGTGGAAGTATCCTGGGCCGAGATCGCGGCGGGCGGCGTCCTCGAAGCGACCGTACTTGTCCTTGTTCTTTGGCTCATCCGGGCCGTTGAAACGCGCGCCCGTGAACACCGTCTCCAGGTCCACGCCGTCGTACACCTGCGTCATCAACGCTTTGATGTCTAATGGCTGGAACGTCACGTCGCCCTTCTTGACAGGGCATCGAGGCTCTGGCTCCAAGATGGACGCTGGCGCCCACGCGTGGCAGATACCGAACCAACCTGGGATGCAGAAGCCCGAGGTCTCTCCTTCACGGATCGCGCACGACGAGTCCGTGCACTGGTCATTCGACGTGCACGCCTTGGCGTCCGACTGCGACAACACACCCGACTTGCGCGACACATCGTCCATGAACTGCTTCACGTCCTTGCCGTACGCGAGCGCGTACTTCTCGGCGGCGCTCTTGTCGTCAGACCAACGGAAGTTGATGCCGTCGCGGAACGTTGGCCAGTAGCTGCTGGGCCATGGCGCTGGGTTGAATGTGGCACTGCCGTACTGCTGCTTGAGCGTGTTCACGTTGGTCTCCATCTTGGTGCCGAAGTGGGCTTCCAGTCGCTGGATATCTTCGTTCGTGGCCTCCAGACGACGCATGCGCACAGCACTTGGGTCGACGGCGTTGGCGTTGTCATGGACAACGACGTTGTGTGCGTCGGACGCCAGCTTGCCTGCGTACGCTGGATGGTTCTTGTTGAGCTCGAAGCTCTTGCCGCCGCTGGTGATCGGTAACGCCGAGATGCCAGACGCGTCCACGTTGTGCATGGCGGCGACGGCCAGGGCGGCAAAGCCGATGAGCTTGGTAGGTGTGGCGACCATGGTGCAGATGAGCGACGAGATATCCCGGAACGGGTTGAAGATCTAACTCGAACTGCGGGGCAGACGGTAGATTGTGGAATGAGCGACAAGGAAGCGGACCGAGGAGCCCGGCGCACGACGTGTGCGCTCACGTCGCTCAGTTTGGGCGCACGTGTGTTCACGCACTACCCTCTCTGGCTGGAGTTTGTCGCAACGACATGAAGACGACTCACAGATCCAGCTCGATGCAGCAGCCGATGAGTCTTGCCATGTGGGATCGCGTCGGCATTAGTGTCGGTGGCTCCGTGTGGCAAATTCAGCAGCGTTGATGGTCAGTCGCCGGAGTGGATGATTGCCACCTGCGACGGCGTGCGAGGAATGCATTTTTCGCAAGGGGTGTCGATGGGTGTTTGTGGTGTGCCATAACCACATGCGCGCGTGTGCTATGGCTGTCGTGAAAAATCTCACCGCATCCGTTGGATGACAGAGTAAAATCTTTTTGTGATTGAATGAAATGGCTGGCGCTGAACCTTCCACTGAACGTGAGAACCTCCTTGGCGACTGGACCGCGTTATGTCAAGTGCAGAAATTTTAAGATCCCCCTTCCACTGAAAGCTTCACCACAGTCGTAATAATCCAGTGCTAATTCGCACATGCGAACGTTTCTACCTCACGCCTTGAGCAATGATCGTCTATACGCTTCAGAGACGTGGGTAGAACTGCGAGGAGCTGATGGACGATGAGACTCGGTATTGCCAAGTCTATCACCTTGAACGCTTCAGAGCGACGTTTGCCAGACCAGATGGCAGAGAATGCTGGATCCACAGCGTATGCAGCTTGAAAAGCTTGCTTTGTCTCGTTATTCAACTCTATCGCACTGATTGTCGTCACTTCAACAAGGTTCGTTTCGTAGATTTGCATCTGCAGTTGCGATGAACCAAGGGGAGTTTTCGTCGAACTTGGAGTTGACTGGGACAACAGAACTGACTGATCGCGGATCGGTATCTCGGCGAACTTCTCGTGCAATTGCTCGCGAAACTCTGTTGCTTGTTGTACCATGCGGCATTGCTCAATGTCCTTGCAGTTGTCGCAAACAACCAGTTTTGTCATCGAGACTCTAAGCGTCGC
>NSDO01000186.1:17488-97782 GCA_002286825.1 Lagenidium giganteum | reverse complement strand
AGATCGGAGAAGAGAAGTGCTGTCTGCGTGCGCTGCAGGAGCAGCCATCCAACCTTCGTCACTAAGTAGCCCCCCCCGCGGTGGTTGCCGTCGTGAGAGGAGGCATCGCGGACTGTTGTCTTTCAAGCTTCGTGTCGAGCTGCTGAAGCGCCGAGTATAGTATTCTGTCAACATTTAATCTAATAAGTCACGTACCATTTGAAATCGGAAGATCATCTCCAAGTGGTGTGCCTTTATATCGAAGTGTTCTGCATCATCAGCAGCAGTAGGAGTGGCGATAGCGATGGCACCAATACCGTCGCCACCGTCTTTTCCGCACAAGTCTCCCATTGCATCTTGGTTCGTTTCAGTTTCGTTCGGACTGCCCTGATGAGATCGCAGGAGAAATCGATCAGACTTCAATGTTGCAGAATCTTGGCATCGCTGACCAGCAAGGTTGTCAGCTTTCGAGCATCACGAAACGAGATGTAGTGATGCACATACTCGTACGTTCTAGCTTGATAAATCACACTTTTCATCACGCACGGGCTGTAATTTGCTCGGAAGTGGTGAGGCTTGCGGCTTCACACGTATTTCTGCAGCTTCCTACGTTCCTGTAGAACGAATACAAAACACACAGTGATGATAGCTTGGAGTACATACCAGAAGGCTGCTGCGCGCACTGGACGTCCTTTGTAGGCGCGATAGTGGTGCAGGATCCTGAGGTGGAACCTCAGCATGGAGGCAAGACAAGATACAGCTCGCCAGTGAATTGCTATGACTGGAGACGGACTGAACCATTCAGCTGACGCATTGCGCTTGTTCACGGACACGCTTGCCGTGGAACAGCCTGTATTTTTTCTCACAACAGTCACGGAGAAACGGTGACATCAAGCTGGGTTGCACTCAAGGCCACTTGTCTTTTCCCTACGATGGCTCACTTTTGGATGCGCTCCCTCGCATGTCCTGTCGACTTTGCAACAGCTCCATCGTGAGATGATGACCGACATCGCCAAAAAAACTGAAGTCGTACTGGGACTTAGTACAGACCAGGTCGTCGCAATGCGAAGGTACTGTAGCACCACGAGTCGTGGTCCAGGACCGTGCTGTCACGAGGGTGTGCCCATGGATCGTGGACGCGGGCCAGGATCACTGTGTCACTTTTACTGGCTCGCATTTTCAAGATGCCGTTGCTCGTCGGTCTTGTCGCCACAACCAAGATAGCAAGCGTATGCGTTAGCGTGGGTTGTCCTCGCGCGAGCTCAGTCTTCAGCTGCCGCCACGAATCGCTATGTTGCGTCCCAGTGGCTCTCCAGAAGTGTGTCGCAGCCCGCTGAACTGCGGTCACTTTGGCACCCGCTGCAATCGACCGTTTTCCAGCATCTCACAGACGCCGCTAAGTGAAGTGATCTGGTGGCACAAGATCACAAGTTGGGCGAGACTCTGCTATTCCTGGGTAAGTACGTGGTGGCTGCAGGCTGCAGCTGCACCGGCGAAGGAAGAAGTGCAGTGGAATCAGATCACAGCAACTGTCCAAGAAGTCGAAACGTGTCGGTTGCTTCCTTCCCTCCCTCCTCCCTCTTCCCTGTTTCTCCAAGAGCAACTCGCATGAATGCCACTGGCGAACCCGTGCTCTGGCATGGCCAGTTCCAGCATCAGCACACGCTGTACCGATTCGCAACGCGGCAGTCGCGTCATGTTGGTGGCGCCTACTGGTCCTAAGGCTGTCACGAAAGCTTACCGAGTCCGGAGACCGCACGTAAAATACAGTAAAACAGCAGCTCCTAAAGTGAAGATCCCACTCCACACGACCCAGCATTCCATCCGCCCGCGGCGCTTCAGATACTTGCGATGACAACCATTGCCCGGCAACGCGGCGCTCTGCGGCGTCGCCAGGCCAGGTCGCCAGTGGGTCAGGCCGAACCTTCAGCAGTCGTGATGCGTGGTATCGAATACCGATAAAGATGAGCTCACTTCGCAATTCACTGCCACCTCCAAGCATCTCCACAGCAAAACACCCACCACACCCAACAATATCAGCATCATCATGATCGCCTCGCCAATCAAGATCCTCGCCCTTGTCGCTCTCTGCTTYGCCGTCGCCAGCGCCAACGCCGAAGTCGCGCCAGAGTCGGCCACCTTTGTCGGCAGCCAGATCGGAGAAGAGAAGTGCTGTCTGCGTGCGCTGCAGGAGCAGCCATCCAACCTTCGTCACTAAGTAGCCCCCCCCGCGGTGGTTGCCGTCGTGTGAGGAGGCATCGCGGACTGTTGTCTTTCAAGCTTCGTGTCGCGCTGCTGAAGCGCCGAGTATAGTATTCTGTCAACATCTAATCTAATAAGTCACGTGCCAATTGAAATCAGAAGATCATCTCCAAGTGGTGTGCCTTTATATCGAAGTATTCTGCATCATCAGCAGCAGTGGTGACAGCCGCAAGGACGGTCACCCGCCGTCGTCATCGCTTACGCCTCTGTCAGTGCGTTTTGGATCGCTTGCATTTCAACTGGAGTGCGCTATTGGCTTCGCATTAGCATAACCGTCCGGACATCCTCCTTCCGTATCTTGACGTCTGCTAGATAGTGATGCACGTGCTCATTCGTCCTAGCTTGATAGACCACACTCTTCACCTTGCACAGGCTATAGCTTGCTCCGAAATATTGCGGCTTTCTGCTGCACAGTTGCTTCTGCAGCTTCCTATGCTTCCGTATAACGAATACAAAACACTCAGTGATGTAAGTTGAGAACATGCGAGAAGGCTGCTGCACGCACTGGAGGACTGGAGTACGACGATCATTGCGGACACGCTAGCAGTGCAGGATTCCAAGCCCGTGGTGGATGAACAGCTTGCTGGTGGATTGCTGTTCCTTCAGACCGCACCATTCAGCACGAACGTGCAGCTCACGCATTGCACTGGTTCGCGACACGCTTGCAGTGGCTGATGAGACGACGGCCATCAGCAGTGCAACCAAAAGCACCTCCCAAATGAATCAAGTGCATCGCCAGTCGTGCCGATCCCACTTCGAATTGTGAGAGTAGATCACACGACACACCATGGTCAAGTGGGGACTGAGATTGTTACCTGACCAGTCCTCCAGATGCGGATCCAGGTGCAAGCAGGATGATCACTCTCCCACTCCCACTGGCTCACACGTCGCTCGGAACCTTAAATCGCCACAACCTAAGATGACAAGCGTGGGCGTTAGTAGGATTGTTTCTTCTCGCGTGAGCTCGGGCTTCAGCTGCCGCCTTGAAGCGCGATGCAGGCTCAATGCAGGCTCTCCAGACGAGAGATGCGGGGAAATTTTGATTGCCCATGATTCATGGGTAATTAAGGGCAGTGATGATCATCGGCCATGATCACACACGTGACCAGCGTTGAGCGAGCTGCGACACTGGTGGCGCCAAGTGATGTGATACGGTGGCACAAGATCACAACCTCAGCCTGCAGCTGCTGTAGGTAGCTGCACCGGCGAAGGACGAAGTGGAGTGGAATCAGAGCCAGTCATGGACGCGGCAACTGCCCACGACGTCGAAAATCCATCCTTCTCTCCACCTCCTTCCTTCTTTCTTTCTCCACGAGCATCTCGCATGCATGCTCACTCCCGACGTCGACGTGTGTGCACATGGCCTGATCGAGCCTGTGGGTGTGAATCCACGTCTGGCAACTTCTCGCTCGTCGCATCATCCCTCGCGACGGGAGGCACACACGCGTCGGTGTGCTGATGGCAAGGCCATGGTGGCGTTGCCGTCAGACCCGACCACACCATGGCGGGACACCATGCATTGTTTCAGGCATCAGCACACACACACACGCATTGTCCCGATTCGCAACGCAGCAGTCGTCATGGTCCGAAAGGGCCGAGACGAAAGTTTACCGAGTTGGGCGATCAACCCGCACGTAAACAACGGTAAGTTACCAACAGCAGCTCCCAAATGGAAGTCAACAAGCCCCACACATCGATGACTGAGGATCCCACTCCACAAGATATGAGGGCTGGCCAGCATGCATCCGCCTGTTTCAGAGACTGGTGCCGCTATGCCAGGTCAGGCTCAACCTTCAGCATCCGCCACTGGCCTGGCGGACCGCCAGGCAGCTCCAGCGAAGCGATCAAGTACCGACAAGATGGAGCTCACTTCGCAACTTGCCACCACCTCCAAGCATCTCCACAGCAAAACACCCACCACACCCAACAATATCAGCATCATCATGATCGCCTCGCCAATCAAGATCCTCGCCCTTGTCGCTCTCTGCTTYGCCGTCGCCAGCGCCAACG
Organism: Lagenidium giganteum; assembly: GCA_002286825.1. NCBI lineage: Eukaryota > Oomycota > Peronosporomycetes > Pythiales > Pythiaceae > Lagenidium > Lagenidium giganteum. The sequence goes on along the minus strand of NSDO01000186.1, from coordinate 93,531 downwards.
CCGAAGTCGCGCCAGAGTCGGCCACCTTTGTCGGCAGCCAGATCGGAGAAGAGAAGTGCTGTCTGCGTGCGCTGCAGGAGCAGCCATCCAACCTTCGTCACTAAGTAGCCCCCCGCGGTGGTTGCCGTCGTGTGAGGAGGCATCACTGACTGTTGTCTTTCAAGCTTCGTGTCGCGCTGCTGAAGCGCCGAGTATAGTATTCTGTCAACATCTAATCTAATAATTCACGTGCCAATTGAAATCGGAAGATCATCTCCAAGTGGTGTGCCTTTATATCGAAGTATTCTGCATCAGCATCAGTAGTAGTGGCCGTGATAGTAGCAGTAATGATGGCCGACAGCCATCGCTGCCACCAGTGGTTCTCTTTCGCGCGCATGATGCTAAGGTCATGTCGCCAGGCAACACTTCAACGTGGTCGGTGTGCCTTTAACCATCAAGGAGGTAGTTTATAGTATGACCCATAGATTTTAGGTGATACTCCGCACACGACACCTGGTGACCAGGCTGATGTCGTGCCGTGAAGTTGTTCCATGAATCGACAACGTGTCGGTCACAATCAGGGGGATGGATATGATGGTGATTAGACTGCATTTCGACTCGGGTGACGTAAATACTTCGAAGTACTGGATAAACAACCTGCTGAGTCTTGTTGATCGACTCGGACGATCTTTCAGTCATCTAAAAAACTCATCGTAGCAGAGGCAAAAGCCGATTCAGAAAGATTCATTTGTGTTGATGATGCCAGGTTCTTTCATTCGTTAAAGGTGATGCAAACTTCGTCTGACTTTTGCGCCGGCACCACCAGGGAGCAACCGTCCACGACGGCGACGTGAGCACTCTGATCATTAGTCACAGTCTGATGGCGATGTGGCCTCCCACACCGCGAGAGCGAAGCGCCACGAGCTTCGATTCAATCGATTCCACTCAAAGTTGACGCAGGTTCCGCACTGACGCCTGTTCCAGCGACCGCAGACAGCATTTGTCTTCTAGCAGGCTCGGGTCGATTTCCACGTGGTCGCTGCCACTTCCACTGGCGTGGACTGATTGCGCAGGGATGGTGTCCGCGTGAGTCATTGCGATCGCGACGGTGACAAGCTGGATGAACTTGATTGCGAGAGAGCATTGGTAGTTAAGCTGTACAGACGTCTGGTTTGAGAGTGATTGCAGGATTAGCTGGGAACTTGTCGAGTGCGTTCAGAAGTGGGAAATTGAATTCATGGTTCTCGCGGTATCTTGAGTCGACGAAGGTCTTGTTGAATTGAACGTTTGAAAGAGTTGCGCTTGTCTACTGCCTCGCTCCGATCCATCATCATCACCCGGGAACATTTTACACCTGCGATTTGTTTTCAATGGACCAGCAAAGGGCCAAATGATGTCGACAGGCCACGGAGGAGGTCGACAATGCTGTTCTGGAGACAGAATTTTCACCTTTGCGTGCGATGCATGCCTTGCAGACTTTGCTTGGTCGGGATAAGGCAATTACGTGTTATCCATTCACTCCGATCAAGTTCGCTCTGTGACGCAACACGCGGGTACGAGCGCACTCGTCAACTTTGGCTGTGCCAAGAGCTTCCACAGATTCGGCTCGGTGTGCTTGCTCCGAGTTGTCAACCGATTTTCGAAGCCGATCAGGTCCCGGGAATGGATGTGTCGATGTGCTAGGTTTGTGGTGTTGCAGAAGCAGCAGCATCACTGACGGTATCAAGATCCATTACTCAACGGGATCGCAACTCACCCATTTCCTCATCAGGTCATTGGAATCTCCACGTGGGGTTGGGTGCCATGTACGGCTGGAGAAACCTCGTCTGGTGGGATCAGCTCTCACCGATACAAAAGCTCCCACGACGCTGGCAGTGTCCTTTAAATTCCTCATAAGCATCCACTTGCTGCATTTACATATTCAAATGAAAAAGAGCCCCGAGACGTCAACTGAGAACCCGTGGTGGCAAAACCCCGCTCGATGACGCCGTCGACTCCCGCCATAACTCAATCACTTCTGAACGTACTCAGTGACTCACCAGCTCAACGTGAATCCACTTCCGCACAAGTCGCGTTTCCGCATCAACACCGTGCTCTCGTCAACCAAAGCCATTCTGCTCGCTGCCATCACCATCGCTCTTGTTCACGCGGAAGCTGTCCCAGCGCAGTCGACCCACGCCAGTGGAAGCGGCAGCGAAGATGTGGGAATCGACCCCAGCCTGCTGGAAGACAAGTGTTGTCTGCGATCGCTGGAGCAGGTGTCAAAGCAGAGCCTACGTCGACTCCGAGTGAATCGATGCCACAGTAGGCGGAATGGGAGGCCACGCCGCTCCTAGTGACAGTCATCGCTATTGCAATGCCACATTCAACACGCTCCATTTATTACCCGTTGCTTCTGTAAGCCTTCTTCAGCACAATCCTCCCACCGTCAACGCTGGGTGATGCCAACAGACGACATGTCTGTCCCCATGCGACAACTGTTGTTGCGCCAACCAGTGCAGTTCTCGCTGGCTGCCTTTACCGAGTACTATAAAACAAGCGATTCCAATTGACGAAATCATTTTGCCTGCCAAGATGAACAGCCGATCGTCCTCCGTGTCATCAAACGTGACTGCGCTGCCGACCTGCACTGCATCGGCGGACGGCATCGCCCGACGTCACAGTGTCATCCATCCGTGCGGTGCTGGCGCCCCAAGCGTCGTCGTGGCGTGCTTTCTGCGTCTGCCTTGCTGCTTTGTTGGGTTCGCCAAGCGGCCAGTTCACCGAGCACTTCCAGCATCTTCATTGGTTGAATTCTGGGATCCGTTAACACCAGCCTCTGATTGGTTGCAGTTTCCGCTTTTTGACCAATGCCAGCGCTGACACTCGCCACCTGGTGCACTGGAACGATGCCGCCCAGCGTTTGCCACGGTGTGGTGGCGGCGACAGCCGAGCACGGCCCAACTCATCCCACAGCAGTCACACCAAGCCTGGCGCGTCATCCCCCCACATGCAATCGGTCCGCAGCGCAAGGTGCGCCGAAGGTTGCCCAACGACATGTCGCACGTGGCAGCTCGGAGTCATCGCCAATCTCATGCAGATTTGACAGGCACAGCGGCAGGCCACGCGCCAGGATCTTTATGGCAAGCACGGCGCCAGCGCACGAACGAGCCGTGGCTCCTCCCCAGTCGTACTGTACCTGAACACACAGCATCCACAGCATCGCGCAACGTGCTCTGCTCGGTCCCTCGGTGGCGGCAACGTGTGATGACTTGTCAAGTTTCAGTGTCTGTTCGCCGTCAACGAATGGGGCGCGCAGGTTGCGCGAAGGTCGCGCGAAGCCGCCGTCTGGCTGTTCTCTGTGTACGCAGCGCTGGTTTGTGTACACGAGGTGGAATGCGAAAAAAACCTCGTTTCGGGGCTGAAGTAACGCGTGGGTGGAAAAGTAAGAGGAAGCACCGAACGGGCTGGGCTGGGTCGACGGGCTTGACGCTCACTCACAGCAGCAGCAGCGCCGCCCAAGCGACCCGCGTGAGAGCAGGTGAGTGAGGTGACGGCGTGGATGTCGGCGAGCTGCGTGTGGGCATGCGGCCGATTCACGACACGAGAGCCTGACCAGTGTGTTGCCCGCGCAGAGAGCTTTCCAGCGAGGTCCCTGGCTGTGCGATCGCCAAGCCATGACGAGCCCTGCGCCCAAGCAGGCGATGCTGCCGGCGCCGGCCATCACCATCAAGAAGGAGGTGACGAAGGACGAGAAGATGCCGCTGGCGGGCAGCGCCGAGGGGCGGCCCCCGCGCAAGGACAGCCTCGGCTGGGCGGCCGACGACTTCTTGGGCATGATTTCGCACACGCCGCCGGCGTTCTCGCCAGGCAGTCTGACCATGCCTATGACCAAGCGCGGCCGCAGCGGCAGCATCTCGAGCCGCCTCCTCAGCGCGTCCGACCTGGAAGAGCGAGGGTTCATTGATCGCTACCAGAAGGGCGTGCTCAAGGTATTATTGTGTGCGTGGGGTGCGTGCACGGTGGAGTGATTGACGCGTGGGCGTGTGTGTGCGTCGTGCGTAGGATTTGATCATTAGCGGGGATGAAGCACTGCAGAAAGCCCTGGAGAAGTTTGATGCGGGTGATCCGACCACGCTGGAGGCGCTGCTCGACAGCGGCGCGCTGAACCGCAAGTCCTCCATTGACTTGTTGGATGATTTGGACTTGGGCTTCCTGAACGTCGGCTCGCTCGGCGACACGCCAAAGGACGAGGTACGCTCCTTCGCCTGCTCTATGCGATGACTGGGTGTGGTGTGTGTGCTCACCATCGTTGTGTGAACGCGTAGTTCTCGTCTTCTTCAAATCGCAATCAATCTATAGACGAATGGGACGAGCTGGGGTTCGACTCGGCCTTCGCTGACGTTGGTACACGTGATATCTTGGATGGCAACGACTTCTACAGCTCGTCCTTGGGCAATTCACTGCCCAACTCGCTGCCATCCATGGGCTTGGGCATCACGCCACCCGCGACGTTCAGTTTCGGCGAAGATTTCCTCGAAAACAAAGTGAAAAGCGAGGCCTCCACTACGTCTTCGGCGGCAGCTGCCATGAAGACGGATGCAAAGGAGGCTGCCGCGAACGGCAGTGTGTCCAGCACAACGGCGTCAGCTGCAGGCAGTGCGTCAGCTGCGTCTTCACTGTCCACATCTCGGCCGATCGGAATTCCTGGGGCGACTCCAAGTGCTTCGGGCGCCGCACGTGCATTCGGTGCGTTGGACAAGGACAAAGCCAACCAGAAGAAGAACTTTGTGGGCGCATATTCGCCCGACTCGCGACGGAAGCGTATTGAAAAGTTCCTCGACAAACGTCAGAAGCGCGTGTGGCGAAAAGAAGTCAAGTACGACGTGCGCAAAAATTTTGCTGATTCACGGTTGCGTGTGAAGGGTCGTTTTGTGAAGAAGGAAGACGAACAGCTGCTGCGTGAATTGCTCAGTTTCACGTAGATGCGCTCATGGCCGTGCGTGGTCGCGTCGCTCGCTCACTCAGCCACCCGCTTTCTCCCGCTCTAGGCTGGGTGAGACGGTGTGTGATGTCCGAGCAGTCGAAGCAATGCCCGCAGCTATCGTGCGATCCGGCATATCTTTGGTGATCGACTGCAACGTGTCAGCACCTGTGTGTGCTCACTAAGTGTTGCTCTCGCCTGCTGAATTGCACCGTAGCGTGCTCGTGTGCTCACTTCTCACTTTCTCATCCGATCAAGACCAACTGCAGCCCAAGCGTGGGGACCAAGAACGCGACGAGATGAAGGATCATACAGTATTTAGTGTGAAGGGCGTGGCAAGATCGAAAGTGGTGCAGAGATTGTAAGAGTTGACTCGAAGGCAACCAGACGAAGCTTCCACCCCAATACCAGACGCACCCATTGGCGCCAAGTGCATGACTTGCGCGCTTTGCCGGTGACGAAGCCTCCAGTTTTGACCTTTGCGCACGCCGAACTCTGGGTGGGAAGAAGCGTGGGATGATTGCTGACGACAACAGCCTAATGATAATGTAAAAGACGAATTGCCATTGCTACGTTGTTCTGATGATGTCTGGGACCGTCGCGAGAATGTGGGAACGGGCAGTTGGTTGCCGTGTGCCAGGAGGCAGTCGTTGTTACGCAGGATGGAGCCAGGACCAGCGTTTGACCACTTCAGTCCATTGCTCTGGCTCGGCCTGCTGTCCGCGTTAGTGCTGGCGCTGGTTATCGTAATGATGCTTGTACGTTGTGTCTGGTTGATCTGCGCCGAGAAAACAGGTGAAGGCGCACCATCGGCGCTGGAACCGTCGGCATCTCTCCCGGGCACCTACGGATCGATGATGCCTTCCCCTCCGATCAAGTCAGCTGAGCAGAGAGACTTCAATGACGACCAGCTGGTTGTGTCTTCGCCACTGCCAGCCCCGGACGTTGGGGAGTCTGAGTGCTCGTGGGTCAAGCGGATGTGGATGAACGGACTGCTCGATGCAACGGCGGAGGTTGAGGCCAAACAATCAGTGAAGGAGACTGTGGATTCCGAACCGATGCACGACAACGAAGAAGATGTGAATGAAGGCGATCGCTCGGTGAATGCTACCACCGAGCTGTAGCAATCCACTGATGCCCATCCCAACGTTTCGTCGGCATCGCGGACACACCGAAAGCGCATTTTTGACATCAAGTGACACAGGAAGATGCTTCGTCCGCATCGTGCAGTACACCTGTCGAGGAATCGCAAAGTGATGTTCACGTCATCGAATTCAGTTTTTCAAATCGAGTGCGATGGACTCGTCGACCATTTCAGATTTTCAAATCAAAAACAATTTCAAACATTCGAAGAAAGAAGATCAACAAATGGGGATGAATGGCGTGATTGATCCATTGACAGCAGAGGTGGATGACCAATGCTAGGCGAGGAAGCTAACCTACAATGCCGAGAATGCTTGAAAATGAATGAATGAATGAATAATCCTGCTGGCGACCGACTGATCCGTGTGCAGCCACGCAATCTGCTTGCGCCGCTTGTAGGATCCGCTGGGTCGACCATCGGGGGCTGGTTGTGCCTCGGCGCATTACTCCTAGCGCAGGTTCTTCGACAGCGCCCGCAGGCAGCACTTGGCTTCGAACAAGCTCTCGTCAATGCCCTCATCACTGCCGCTGGAGCTGCTGACATCGTTCTCGATGGTGGACACCGATGGGCTTGGCACGTTCTGGGCGCTTGACACGGCAACGACGGCGGCGAGGAGAGCGAGGAACTTGACAGGCGAGGCGATCATGGTGAGCTTGAGGAGGAGGAGGCGTGTGCGAGTCGTGGTAGATCGAGGAATGAGTCGCTTTGAGAACCTCGACGGGCAAACTACGACGTGAGCCACCGCCGTGGCGGCTTCCACGAATGTGTGTGTCGGTTGTGTTGAGTGGATCTTGGCCAACTCTTGGCGGCACTGATCATGATCCCGGGCACATTAGCTCACACTTTGGTTGCGTGGATCAGGTCGTCAGCATCACGAAGTCTAAAGTCTTGTCGCGCATGTGGCGCAGGTGCGTCTGGAAAAAGCGCTAGCAACCTCACGGTCCATCCGCAGTCGTTCACGGCCCTTGCACGATGGGCTGGGGTTTCGCCTCGTCAACACTTCGGCAACGATTCGTCGATTTCGATTGCATATTTACCAGATCCAGCGATCGAACGGACCGACAGTAACAGCTAGTTCATCGGCAAGACCAGCGCATGGGCAACATGAACGCCCACCAGCAACAACTTTCGCACTTGGACCCAGTCGGCTAGGTGGGTAGCCAAACGTCGATGGAGACGCTTCCATCCTGTCGTCCATCTTCACCTTTATGGGCAACAGCCAGGGCACAGCGACATGGATGGATGCGCGTGTGACTCAGCGCTTGCTCGTGTGCCAACACACCAGCAACGAAGTCGATGCCTGGGTCAGAGCAGAGCCTCGAACCCGCAATGACCGTGCCCTTTCAAGGTGCACAGCCAAGGTCAAACCGCGGCAGCCTTGCCCAACCCGCCGCGTGTAATGCTCCTCGCATTGTGGGTGGGGCAGTGGCAAGTCTCTGGGCTCACGAGATGCCATCCACAACCCCAGGAGGCAGCGCTGTTGACGGAAGGCGACAGTGGATGAACAAAGCGGCGCAAGAGCGGACGTTGTCTTTGGATTTTCAAACTGCGGCACGAGCTTCGAGGCATCCGCTCCAACACGACAAGCAGCAGAGAACGCGAGCGCTGTTCAAACATCCAAACACACGCTGCAGTGCGTAACAGTTGAATGTTCAAATCCGGGATCAGGCACTCGGTGTAATCATTTGTCTTCATCGGCTCCGGCACTCCACGCACCACGACGTTGACGGAATCCTTTCGTTCAAACTTCCAAATCCTGTGTTGTCCGCCCACCGCAGCGCAGCAGTAGCAATGCCGCCGGTGCCTGCAAGAGCGATTGAATTCTCAAACCTCTCGTGGCAGCCACCGCGGTGACGACTTGGCTCCGCTGGTTGGTGAGCTTTCAACTTCCAAACGCGGCCGATGGTCTGGAGCAACCGTGGACCACCCATGCGGTTGCGATCAAGCAATTGCGTTTTCAAACAATCAAACCAACCAACGCTTTCTGAAGCGGTGGTGGTGGCAGCGTGGTTGACGATTCCAACGTGAAGCCGCTGTGAACTGTGTCATCGCACTCGTTGCACCACCTGCTTCTCGCTCACCAAGACACGCACTCGACAATTTGCTCTCCAGTCACCAAGTCTGTCATTCCAAGCGATTCTGCCGCGACACCTCAGCCTTACCATGTCGCCATCCAAGCTCGCTGTCATCTTCGCTGCCCTTCTGGCAGTCTCAAGCTCCGGACCAGTCGCTCCACCGGTACCCGCGATGGTTCCGACAGTCCAGCAGAAGGCCACACAGAACGACACAACCGCCCCTGTTCACGAGAGCGGCAGTGGTAGCGACGGTATCGATGAAAGTCTCTTTGAAGCCAAGTGCTGCCTGCGCGCACTGGATCAGCAGCCTCAGACCCAGCACTTGCGTCAGTTGTAACCACAACGAGGCATTCATTTCAGTCCATGAGCTGAATGGCACGCACTTGGCGTGCGCTGCCAACAAACTCAGCTCAGCGTCAAGGAACACACAGCTACCAAAGGCAGCCATCTGCATGTTGGCCTTCCCGACCTCCAAGTTACATCGCTTCGTCAAGAGCGTGGACAAAATCAATAGACTTCATCTTCAATTCGACGACCAAGTATTCTTCGGTGGCCATTGCCGGGCCAAGTCGACCGAGTGCTGAATGTCTTCTGTTTCTCGTCATCTGCGCTCTTGCGCACAAACTTACCATGGACGGCCATGTCATCGACCCGACGAACAGTGGTGATGGCGCTGCAACTGTTGTGCATTATGAAGGAAATCTGTTTGCCACGTCGCCACACTTCGACGTCACGTCCCAACCAACTGACGTCAGGCGTGACGATGACTAGACAACAATTTGCACGGCTTTCGTGCGAATGAGCACACTTCTCGCATGATCAGTAATGTCTCCGAAGACGGCAGTGGCTGTCTTTAGGCGTCGTCACGGTAGTTCTGCTGTTCGGTGGCTTCGGCATTGCTCTGCGGTGGCTACGCTCGAAGCAAGATCATCAACTGCTCAACGCGACATCGTCGGTGTCAACGCTGGCCTTTAAGACTACGACGTACTTCGCTCCTGACTCGGCGGTCCCAGTAACACTGCTCGTGACTGCGAGCGAGAATGCGTTAGACCCAGCGACGTCGTGACCTCTTGCGAGCCGAGATCATCCATGCGGTGTGCTGTCATGTCGTTAACAGCAGCGCGTTGCCTTCAAGCTCTCTACCTTGCTTCAGAGACAGCATTTCCAGTAGCTCTGCCCGTGAATGCCAATACAGCTCTCAGCATCGTTCAACTGCACCATTCATCGCACGGGGCATTCTTTTGGAGCTCCCGGATACACACTCAAGGTGTGCCGTCGGCATCAGAGCTGGCACACTTATTGGGGCTGCAACAGGACTCATCTGCGGCTACCTCCTCGCTATCGCAATCGCTGAGCGATGTCTATTCCACCGCTACGTGTGAGTTTGGAGCATCTTCGCAGCGGTCACAGTCCAAGTTTCAGTCTGAGAATGAAAACAAAACTACCTTCATTCCCCTGCGGAATATGAATCGAGCTGGTGTTGCCGACGGCGAATCCTGTGTTGCTGGAGAGTCGCATCTTGACGGAGATGCAATCTGTTGTTGGCTGTCGTAGCAGCAGCCAAATGATGGCTGTGTGCACATGTGCTGGAGATTCGTTGGTGCGGATGCGGACGCAGCAGCTGCGTGCTCGCACTCCGCAGGGAACGTAACGAAGCGTGTCTCTGTGATACAGCTAGGATCTCGACGCAGACAACCATCCGCAGGGTCGATGCGACGCTGGCACGTGGCGGGATTGGCGGAAAGAGATTCAACCACAACACCACGTGGCCTTGCGCTTCAACACAACGCTTCTTCGCGTTGTGTCTCTCCGACGCCCTTGCCTGGTCGCATCTCGAGTGCGTGCTCCAAGCTGAGTCGCTGAATGTGAGTAACATAACGAGAGGGACTTGACATGCCTGCGACGGCGCGAGCATCACGCCATTGACCACCCAGGATCAAGCGCAACGCAGTGGCGTCAGCAGTTCAGCACAACACGCCAGCAATGCTTGCTGTGACTGATCAGAGGCGACGCGACAAGCGCTTGACGCGTCCAATCCGGCTGGCCAGCCGCTTGCTGCGCAGCGTGCGTGCGTGCGTGACAGCGCTGCCAACAATTGTTGTGGTTTCCGTCGATGCTGTGCACAGCTCTCGCCGGGCAAGGCTTTGATTCACTGGGTTTTCATCTCTTTGGACAAGAAATTGAGTGATTTGCTGGCTAGTTTTGCTGCTGAGAGGTGAGGAAAATCCATCAAAGCGCGTGGAATTACCAAAACAGATGAAAAATGCTGGGGAGGAGGGCTCGACGCGTGCGCAAGCCCCGATCGCAGGGGCCGTGTGCTGCGTCGGCGCGTGCGGCCACGTGCGAGCGGGTTGCATGTGTATGTCTCATGAGGGAGGTTCGCCCCGTCACACTCGGCGATGAATGCCGCGGTTGCAGTTCCCACTGGAACGCCAGAGACATAACACACCGCACACCTACCCCGATAACCTGCATCAACACATATATTGCGCGGTCGATCGAGGGTAGCTCCAGGTAGTTGCTGATCATTTGACCTCCCATAACGCATACGTCATTTTTTGGTAATTGCACATCTGGTCCGTTCTTGAATCTGGCGGATTATTTCTGGCGGCGTGGCGTGCGCGACCACCTCGGGGCCCAACTGCCAGTGACGTCGCCGCCAGCGCATTCCGCAACTTGACTTGAGCAAGACAACCTCCCCAACACTACCTACGCCCGCAACCATGACGGCCACGCCATTCACCCGCGCCAACGTGGTGGACCAGGCCAACCCGGATGCGCAGCAGCAGCAGCAGCAGCAGCGACACCAGGCCATGCTCCGCAAGCAGCGAGAAGCAGATGCGTCCAGTCAACCAGAATCGAAAGCGAACGAGTCGAGTGCGCAGTCGACCCAGCCAACCCGCCGACGGAAGCGAGACATCTTGTTCGGCTGGCTGCGATCCAGCGGCCGCACCAATCACCGCGTGGTCAACCAGCCTCGTGTGCCAGTGGAAATCCCCGATGAGTTCCTGACGCCAAACCACCGCGGCGTGGTCGTCGGTGGCCACCGAGTGCCGTTTGTGCGCAAGATGCACGTCACGCGGCAACAAAAGCTCACATCTTCCTCGCTATCGTGCGTTCCGGAGAGCGACGAAGTGACGACCTTTCCATACGTTGTGACGTCGTTTCTGCGGGACCAAGCAGCAGAATACTCCGGCAAACGATCGGCTCATCGACGACTCACCATGCTGCCATGAGCACAGCACGAGCACCCACATGACAGGTTGGTGTCACGAGTATAAAATATATTTAAGGTAGATCAATATTGAATAATCCATCAAACAATTATCTTTCACCCCTCATGAACTCAAATAGAAAAAATATTCTCCTAAATCAGTAAATGTGCTTCAAAAATAAAACAATCCCGCAGAATGGCAACAAATTTGGCGCACTTGAGATTTGCTGTTGTTTGGACGACGCCATTGGATTGGTGGGCCGCACCCCGTCACGCACCCGCCGTGGTTGCGGCCGGAGGGGACAAATCCAAGTGATGGTTCTGGCCAGAGCAGGGCCAATTAGTCGATTCTCGTGCATGCACCTCCCTCGTCGCCTCTCTGGAGGACGCCGTGAGCTGGAGCACGAGCGATGACGAGGCGTCGGAATGGGCTTGGGCTGCTGGTGTAAAGGCACCAACCGGAAATGTGCATTGCACGCGCACTGTCTCGCTGTGCTGCTTGTGTGGTCTGCAAGCAGTTTGAGCGATTTCCATGAAGCTCGAGTTGCTTTGTGTTTGCCACAAATGCGGAGCGAGGGGATGCGACGGCGGCGAGGCCAAGCGAGACACACAAACGCCGGTACGGCGCTGACTTGTGGGCTCGCAGCTCAAAGTTTTGCGACTTTGAAGTTGCACCGGAGCGAGCGCGCTGCGTGACGCTGCACGTTTCAACGAGAGATCTCTTCTTCGTCTGCCGCGTGTGTTTGGTTGTTGCTTGTTGCTGACCTGCACTCAACGTGAATCCTGATGTCTCTGGGTTGAATCTCTGCTCTCAACTGAACCACGCACGTGCTGAGAGGACGGGCGCCTCGCATCTTCACAGCGACCCATTGCCAGCAGCGATTCTGGATCTACCGTGGCTCGCCATGGCACGCAATGCTGCGGCGGCTGAACAGCCACGTTCGCACCACGTCCTTTCGGCGCTGATTGCCATGGAGCGCACGCCGCCGGATCAAGTCGGAATCTGCTGCCGCACAGCGCCACTGACGTCACGCAGCGCTGGCAATGTCGCACCCCTCCACCCTCACCCAAACGACCGTGTGGCCCCTGTCACATGCACCAGCCATCCACGCCACCAAACGCGCCGAGGCACGCGCCGACGGCCGGGGCACCCAGCGTCAGCCTCGTGATTGTGCTGTATCGGACCACGCCATCCAACTCCTGTCGCGCGGTCGGCCTGCACTTCAGTGCTCACTTCACAACCTGCCTTGAGTCGAACAGACCATCTACATCCTGAGGCAATCCGATCAACGACACCAGCACCATGACTGCGCCACCGATGCTACCAGCTACCGAGTCCATGGGACTGCAGGGACTGCAGGTCAAGCGCCTGCCAGTCCAGCAACAAGACCAGGCTGCGCCTACAAGCCACCGAGACCAATTGGCCCGTAAGCAGGCTGAATGGGAAGCCCAGCAAGAACAACGACGACTGACACGGGAGCAAGAGGCGCACTCGTGCCCAGTGACGCGTCGCCGCAAGCGCGACGTCTTCCTTGGATGGTTCAAGAAATCGCCCAAGCCCGTGCGACCATCCGTCCCAGTCCAAATCCCAACGGAGTACCAGTCTGTAGGCCATCGCGGCGTCGTGGTCGCCGGCAAGCGCGTGCCATACTGCCGTGCCATGCACCACGCTCGTCAGCAGCACTTTGGCTCGCTCGGCGAAGTGCCGGAGGAAGCCGCCGTTGTTCAGTTTGCTCCTGCTATGACGCCATTTGTCAAGGAAGAAGAGGAGAAGCGCGCTGCCGAACGCCTGGACGAACAGCGCCAGGTCCAGCAAACCCTGCGCTTCTTCCGTGTCTGAGTAGCACACTGCCAACCTGTATCACGTATTTATTGGCCCTGTGCCCCTATTATGTTGTCCCATTGGCAAAGCAATACACGCTCTTATTCAACATCATTTTTTTTCGATCCCAGCAACAAAACAGTGACGAGACCTCTGCACTACCACAATGCCTGCGCTGTCAAGAAGCCATCGCTTTGCCACGACTTGCGTGCATGGCTCTCGTGCCTGCAACATCAAACCACCATCGCCACGCGGCAGCGAGGAGCACTGCACAGCCACCAAGCGCCAACCATTGTCGCTGTCGGCCACACACACACACACAGAAGAGCATCAACATCATGTTTGGACTCGAGCCAGCCAAAACACGTTTGTCGCAACGCTGACGCCTCGTTGCTCGTCGTGGGTTGGGGCGTGCGCCTTGCTGTCGTTCCGAAAGTGCATCAAACGCTTTGTCAATCCCAGCTGCTGCTTGGTTCACAGCGTGATGGATGACATCACGATGCAATGGCTCGGGCAGCGTCAGCAGCGCCATCCACTCGATCGATGTCCTCATGCGCTTGGGCTGGTCACATGACGGTTACCAATGCCAGGCAGGCAATCTGACACACCACCAATATATTGTTCAGAGTGATGGTATATATTTTGTTTTTGGACCAGGCAGAACACTGCAGGAACGTTCTGGAAGGCAAGCCAACATTCATGCAGAGTGTTGGCGAGGAAGTTGCAGCGGGCAAGTGGGTGCACGATTCGACGGCACCACCGCATCACAACGCAACCTGCTATTGACTGAGCAGTCGCACGCAACAGCGACAGACAAGACCTCAACCAGCCATCATGATGCACCCAGTGCACACGTCGTCACTGGCGTTTGTGTGCAGCCGAAGCACACCTTCGAAGACAAGTCTGACCTGCCCACAACGACGCGACAACAGTCAAGCGCTCAAGCACAAGCGGCCGTCATTCCGACGACGTCTATTTTCTCCCAAGCCAGTTCCCATGTACACATGCCAGACTGTGGCAGTTCCAGTCTCCGTCCCAGATTCTTATCAAAGCGAGGACCACCCAGGTATCGTGGTGTCCGGCAAGCGAGTTGCGTACTGCCGCGCCATGCATATGAATAAGCGAAAATCCATCAAGGGGTTCGAAAGCGTGTCGGAAGAGCAGTTGCTGGTGTTGACAGAGGAAGCACTCGCCGAGCATTTCAAGGACGTGACCTACTTGACCGATACTGAAAGCGACGGCGACCGACTCTCAGATCCCGTTCGTGCACAAGAGGAATGCACACGACCACACACTAAACTAGCCACATCCACGAAGAACACGAAGAAGCGCCATCGATTTCTGCGGCTCTTCACCAACGTTGGATCATGCCACACAGGATATTAAGGCAAAATTATAGAACCAATGTATCGACTTTCAGCTTTCATCGATCAATCCATTCACCAAATGGACGAAACTGTGTTTTGTGAAAAACACAGTTTCTGGAGCACGATGTTAATACAATGTTAATAATGTTAATACGCGCTCAGTATATTATACTGAGCGCGTATTAACATTGTGCTGCAGAAAGATTCCTTTGGGCTTGCCCAAAAGTTGACAATCTCTTAACAGTCCAAGTCGTAGTTCTTCCAGCCCACGACTTCGACCAGCTGGAATCCAATCGTGGTGATTCTCGGTGGATCAAAGCTCCTCACGCTAGCAATCGTGCTGGTGCGCTCTTTTGATTATTGGTTTCCGAGCTACCGCGTATTAATACTGTTACAGCTGCTTCGTGCAGGGCTAGTCATCGCCTTCCAGGCATGGCTGAAATTTCCGCTGGCTTGCTCCCGACCTATCGCTGGATGTTGAGATCGTCAACATCATTGCTTTTTGCCCCATGTTAAGTTGATATCCCCAAGTGGTTCTGATTGTTATGGGTATCGGTGCAAATAGCTTTGATGATAAGATAGAGGGTTCAAGTCTGTCGTGCCTCGAGGCTTCGTTCCGAGTCTAAAAGAGCTGAATCAAGGAGATCTGAACTTCCGACTGCTTGATGAAGGTCGCCCAGGATAACCAAGCTGTGAATGCCAACACTTATATTCGGCCATCAGCTCTAGATTCTTGTTCGAACAGTGGATTACACAGGAGCAGCTGACGATGTCGACGACTTAGCTTTCTGGCCGTACGTGACGCATGGAACTTGGTGCTTCCATTGAATCATTCTAATGGTATGAAACGCCATTTGGACGATCGGTGCATCATCGCGCTGAACGAGATTCATCATTTCCAAAGCTGCATTACACAACGACGACAATGGTGAGAGAAATTCGACAGGAAGCGCAGATACCGGTCATTGCTGACGTGTCCTCCATCGACATCGAACCCATTCGATGTTCACTTTTCTGTTTGACTCAGGCACGGTGACGGCGCCATTCAGCATCATGCGCGTCAGCAGCAATGTCCGTCTAACGTATGCGTTCGTGGGCATCTTGTCCATGGCCAAGAGGTACAAACGCTGCTCTATTCCTGTCTTTTCCACAGCGATGTGGCATCATCGCCCTTGACAACATCCATGCGTCTCCATGTCGTTTGCGGTCACACTCTCCTGTCGATGAACTTGTCGTCGTACATGCTCGTGCTCGGGATCCAATGCTTCCATAGGCATCATCCGGAAAATCCAGGGCGTCAGTGAAATGGTCTTCTCCTTCCCAGCGGCGCTTGTGGCTGATAATCATCTGCGTCGAGATACATGCTTGCGCGCCGCCGGTGCGTTTGGGTTTGTCTGCGTCGTGGTGTTGACTTACGCCTTCAACAGTGGCCAGCTTTACATGCTGTACGCTGCGGACGCCGTGCTGGGCATGTTTCTCGCGGCCCATACGCCACCACTGGAAGCGCTGTTCATCGACTCGATTCCGTTTGGCGAGCGTACGGCGCCACTACTTACCAAGAACAGCATCATGTACGCCGCCATGGCCACGATGGGTCCGATCCTGAGCATCATTGGTTTTCTCTGGTTCGGCAACACGTGGAAGCTGCCACAGCTCGATGTAATGATGTACGTCGGCATCGTATTCCTCACTGTCGCCTGTGCGGTATTGTTTTTCTGCCAGGATCAACGTAATGGTGTCGGCGATGGCCACGGTGACCCAGTCGACACCACTACTCCATTGCGCACGCCGACGATGGTTGGAACAGAGGTGGTGGACGTGACCTTTGACGAAAGCGACGCGCGTCGAGATGAAGCCCAACAAACCAAGCAGTTGTTTGTCGACGAAGCCGTTGCTTGGTCTGCAAGAGCTGGAAAGCGAAGATGTCGTGGTGGTCACGACTCTGTGTGGCTGGTTGTCCGAGAAGCACGTGCCATGGCTCTTATATCTATCCGATATCATCACGTACCAGGCTGACGGGATAACGATCAACTTCCTCACTGTGTTCTTGATGAAGGAATACGGCTTGCCTCCGATCCAAGTCGAAATTGTGTGTCTAACTCAAGTTGCGTCGATCTTCGGTTTGTCTGCTCTCGGTCGTGTTAGGCAGCACGCTACGGTCGAGTTGTCACGATGGTCAGCTTCCGCGCTTTGAACATCATTGTCGCACTCCTGATGTGCTACGTACCTTGGTTGCCGCTCGTGATTCTCCTCCTTCTCCTCCGTGTCGGCATCACATGTTCTGTGACGCCGCTATCGCTCTCGCTGCTCATGGACAGCATCCCAGAAAATGAACGTGCCAAGTGGAATGCGTTCGACAGCGTCGCACGCTTCTTCTTTGCTGAAAGTACTATTGTTGGTGGGTACCTCATCGACCATTTCGGTAGCTATCGCGTCTGCTTCGCGGTAGGATCCGCCATCGCTGTGTGGCGTCGTCGTGGGTATGCTTCTTCGTCCGTTGACTCGCTATCGACCACTTGGCGGACGTTAATGGCGCGAGTAATGTTGCTGGTTGGCTGAATACACCTTGTAGCGCTCTGATGATATCACTTTTCAATATCATTTGTTCGTGGTTCATCATGAGGGCATATTCAAGCTGTTGGTGATCCATTCGTCACGTAGGGAAGTCTGCTATCATCGGGGGGGGGGGGGGGCAGTCACCAAGTGGCGAGTGCAGATGAAGATCCAGAGTGTGCAACACACTGCTCATCTGCCAGTGCCCAACTCATAGCTATCTTGCCATTACTGTAGATACCGAAGTGAGCATCAAAGGATATCCCATTCCTTGCCGTTCCACATCGCAATTTGGAGGCAGGTGCACTGCACCGTGCGATCTCGCGGCGACCTTTCATCGCGGTCAGCATCAGCCTGTGTGAATGCATGATTCTAACACGTCAGTGTTTGTACACGTGGTCGTCCATCAGATCTGAAGCCAACTTGGTGGGTTGATGCTCGAAGGCACAAAATGCATGGCTTTACCCGCATACCGTATCCCATCGGCCACGGTGCATCATGCGGTCTGCGCGAGAATGATTGTGCTCAATGTGTTGACTGAGAAGTTCTCAAACGTGGATGCCAAGCGCGTCAAACGACGAAATGACCGTCAACGTGGACAGATTCAGTGTTAGCCTACTAGGTAAACGCATTTCTGTCCCCCCGTACGAGCGATTTCCTCACCTCGCATCCACAATCGTCGTCCACAGCCAGTGATGAGTGCTGACAGCACACCAGCGCTGCTCTCCACTGGCGGAGCATGGTGAAAGGCTCAGTGAGCGTTATCGCATTATGTTGACGCATTCTACAGTTTGGTTGCGCGACAACAGACTCATCGCTGGCTACCTCTGACGAGCATGTGGTACTGCCTTAAATAACAGCTGTTTGAGCCAGTGCTGTATCGAATCGCTTTCGAATGTACGCTCACTGGTACCGACCAAGCCAGTGACCAAGCTACTGCTGAGCGTTGCCATGGCCAACCACCTCGGAGAACGCATTTCGTATCTTAGCTGGACTACACTAGCCAAGGAAGGGCGGTATGAGTCCGTGAAGACACCTGATCCCCTGGATATGGAGGGTGGAGCACTGAGCGAGGGTGGCCGATTGTGTTCAGCCGTGACTGCATTGGATTGGTCTTCCATTATGCCGCGGTCGGTCTCATCTACGGGACGCTGCCTGAAGTTATCTACCCTTTCCTACGAAAGTACCTCAACGCGCCCGGCAAATCTCGACTACCGCCGAAACGCTTGTGGACATTCCTTGGTCGTTCAAGATGTTTTACGGGATCGTCTCCGACTGCATCCCCATCCGTGGTTACCGACGTCGTCCGTATATGATTCTCGGCTGGAGTATGTACCTCGCCATGCTTGTTAAGATGGCTGCGACTTCGGTTGGTCCTCCATATTTCTCCAAGCCAGCATATCCCAAGGTCAAGCCAGCCAAGTACACCGCTGAGATCGAAGCGACGCTCAATCGATCGGCGGCAGACAAGGGAGGCAAGTATGTCATCTTGATGATTCTCAGCGCGTTCGGCTATTTGATGGCAGATGTCGCTGCTGATGGTATGGTGTGCGAACTGCGCTGGTAACCACTTGAGATATTCTTGGATGGGCCACAAGCAACAACGAAAAAGGCATCAACTCCAAGCCTCTGGCCACACATTTAGGCGCCACTGTCTATCACTGGCGGGTGGGGTAAATGATGACCACATCCCGTTGCCGAAGACCCAAATTCGTGACGTTCGTCTCACCCGCGTGGAATTCCTTCACACTCTTCTTGTCCTCTTCCAGGCGACGGCGCTGCGCAACATCACTCACCTTGCCGTCAACACCCTCGTCTTCAAAATCACCGTCCTTGACATCTTGATTCTCGTTGGAGCGCACGACACCCTGATCGTTGCCCTGGCCATTGTTGTTGTTGTTGCTGTTGCTGATTTGAGTGTTGCCTGGTGGCGGTGCTTCCGAACCGATCACATCAGTCGTCTCCACACCCTCTTCTGGATCCATATGCTGGATATCATAATCGCGGTTCGACTTGTCCGATGCGCCAGTGAAGATCGGACGCAAATACAACAGCTCCGTGCGCACGCATGTGCCCTGCATACAGCGTCACTTTCTTCGACGTCATCTTCGGCCAGGTGGGATCAAAGTGAATCCTTTCTTGGTCAGGTTCTCGTTCACTCCTCGAACGGTGGTCAGTGCGAACGTTGATGTGATGCCCACCAGCGATATCGCAGAGCTGGGCACACCCATAACGGTGATGGCGGAGCCTCCGAGTGCAGGGGCAACCGGCACAGCTGCACCCAACGCGCAAATGGCAGCTGCAGTGACTTTTATGCAGCACGTAATGCAGTTGACGTCACGGTCCCCCAGGTGAACCACCGGCATAGTATTTTTGCAGCTTCAATCCACTCCTCTGTGATTTGAATCGACGGATGGCGACGCTTGTCCTCGCTCTACAAGCGATCAAGGGAGAGTACGACCCGAGTTGTTTTGGAGCCCAATAACCACGCGGCCAGCGTTTGAGAACAGCACAAAAACCAAACGACCGGTCAGCTTGGTATGACGAGAATCGTCGGACAACTGGGCTGAATGCTGGTGAATTCATCCTCGAGTCTCCAATAGATTCAACAGATTTGTTCATGATGCGACTCGTGGCAGGAACGGCGCACTCGAAAGCTGCCGGAGTGTGCACAGTTCTCACAGAGAAGGCGTCTCGTGGACGAGGAATGTTTGCCGCCGCACACTCTCTATGACGATTTTGGGGTATGTGAGGATGCAGCACCCACAAACCAACAACAGCGGGTTTGCCCCCTCCATCACTCCTTAGCTTCAGCGGACGATAATGACCGCACTCGACATCCAAAGCCAGCGATTCCCCACACAGCGAGGTGCAGAACCCCACAGACGCTGATCTGGTGATTCATCGGCCGGCCCCGGTCCGCAGCGTTTGATTTTAAAACGTACGCACGCATTCCTACATAGTGTACCCCAAACTCGGAGGGTCACCGCTGCCTTTCATGCACTCTCATCCAGTGGCGACCGCGAAACCCCCGCTACTGCACCAGACAGAACGCGGCAGGAATGTTTTGGCGGCACCATCATTCCGATGAAGTGGGTGGAATGACGGTGGCGGATCCCACACATCCCACTCTGCTAGCCAATGGCCTGGTCACAGGTCAATCGTGCCATTGCCACTTCAGAAGCAGTCACTTGGCAATTAGCTCACTGCTCAGCACCACATCGACAACGCCAGCGTCCCATTAACAAAAGAACGATGCCAGCACCATTTGGTGTGTTGAACTCTTCCATGAGCCAGATCCAGCATGACTCGATGCTGAAAAACCACAAGCGGCAGCGGCCAACGACCACCGACCCAGTCGAGCGCAAAATCCAAGAGCATCTTGCTATCCAGCCGCAACAGACAGAGAAGAAGCCGTCGATTTTGCGACGATTGTTTTGCAAAAACACGTCTCGAGTGAAGTCGAAGCCGTCTGTTGTAGACGTGACCGAGCCTCAATCAACGCGTCCTCCAGTCCACATTCCACTTGCGTACAAGAGCGAAGACCACCGAGGAGTTCTCGTATCTGGACGACGTGTGCCATATTGCATCTCCATGCACCACCATCGACGCACTCGCTTTGGATTGGGGAAGTTGCAACAGCTTCCAGAAGATGCGATGCTGGAACTCGCGCAAGCCGAGCTCGATGCCCACTTTGAGCCATTGGACGACTTGGTTGAGCCAGCCGAGGGCGAAGATGTACCAGAAGCGTTGGCTGGGAAAGTTACAGAAACTACGGTGGTTGTGGAACTTGTTGCACGGGAACGCAAGCGCGACAAACTTCGACGTTTATTTACGACCAAGCAATCTTAAATTCCTATCTATCAGCGTTGGCAAAATAGACACACTATTATTTCCTTCTGATGTTGTACGTTGTTTTCCCGATGTTACGATGAATCCATTCGTTGATGCAACGCCAATCGGAACGATATCTTCCCAACACATACTGATGTCGAAATAATAAACATGTGGAATTCAATGAGCGCTCTTCCTATGGAACGTCAATTGCTATTTGCGCATTCTGGATTGCCGGGCAACGGTATCCTGGACGGACTGAACGAACTTGTCAAATTCTGACTTTAGAACATTTGGTGCGTCGTATGTTGTCGCAACCGAACGAATTGTCGGTGGCAGCCGTAGTTTCGAACTGCCACCGCCTGGTTTCTTGGCGTTGGAGGTGGTGCTTGTGTGCTCGAAAACCAAACACTGCGAGCCCTCCAGTCCCGGATTCTGGATAAACCATTCATACCACAGCATGGCTTCGCTCTCGTGGATGTGAGACTCAGGATTGTAAACCAATAAAACTCCGTTCGAGTCCTTCATCACCGCAGGCCAGCACGCTTCATAGCTGAAGCACACAAGATCGTCAAACTATCGCGTCATGATCTACAACCAAAATCGAAATCGCACATTTGGTCACCAGAGACGTCCCAGAGCTCGATGTTGCTTTTGTTCTTTTCAATTTCAAGAATTCTACGACGAGATTTACGCATGGTAAGGCACAGATGCAGGAAATTACGCAGCAGCTACTTACCGGACTCCCAGAGTCGGTTGGTAGCGTTCTTGCCCGCCGAGACGATCAGTTTGTTCAGCGAGGAAGTTGGCGATCTATGGAGACCATCCACGATTCAAAGCAAGTCCGACGTCTGCATTGCTCTGAGCGGGAACGAACCGTTGACTTTCCCGCTTCCTTTGGGCCAACCAACAACAGCTTCAGGGAATTTGCTGGCGCCATTTTGATGCGCTCCGAGCTGTGCGATGCCAGGAAATCCGCACAGCGTCACCTGCGTGGAAGGCCTCACCGGGCGCGCCTCTTCGTGGGCAATGGTGACTGGTGGTGGCAGTGGCGCACCAGCACACTAACGGAACCAAAAGATTGGAGCTCCCAGGGGCAGCTTTCATTGAAGAATCTACTTGATAACTAACGATAGAATAATGTGTGCTGGAGAAGTGGAATTCATTCGAGCTCGCCAAAACCTTCCTCTAAAGCCGCCTTCAGTGCTTCCAGAGTCTCCACCTTGCCAGCAGCCACTTTGCTTTCTTCTTGGCACTTCTCTAGTTGCGCTTTTGTGAACAGCTCTGGGTTGGTGTCGTTCTCCTTGTCGAGCATCCTGCGACCACATCAACACACCAGTCATCAATATTTCGTGAAGGGATTTCGTGCACGTGACGTTGTGCGGTTGAGCCATAGCTTCGTCCCGAAGACAGATGAATACGTACTCCAGCACTTGCACAGGGATCATGGCGTGGTAATTCGAGCCAACAGTATCAATCTTTCGCAGCAGCTCGACGTACAAATTGACTTTGTCACACAGAAAACCCGTGTGATTGGCCTTGTAATCTTCCACACCGAGGATGAGCTTGTCCAGCGTCTGCACGGTGTTCATCAACGCTTCGACCAGTTCGTTTGGAAGGTGCTGAACCACGTCGTCTTTGATTACTTTGGACGGTGCCGCACCACTCGTTGACCCGCCGAATGGAGCGCCATTCTTCATGGGCACCAGTTGTGGTTTCTTGGACACATTACGCTGCTGGGATGGGGCTGTACTGGACGGAGTTTTCGGTCGGTTTGGAGAGCTTAGTGGCGTGAACGGTGCCACGTAAGGGCTGGCTCCAATCTGCGCTTGGCGCTCTTGTTCCGAGCCAGCACCTCCGGTTCCCGGCGCGCCGAGCCCTGTGCTCACGGGACCACCACTGGACAGCGGCTCGCCTTCCACCATTTCTTCGTCATCATCATCACCTTCACGCTCAGAAGGTACCAGGTCTGAGAAGAAGTGCTCCTTCTCCTCCTCCTCTTCGTCCTCCATTACTTTGTCGGCGTCCATTCTGTTGCGAAGGCCTCCTCCGTGGAAGCGTGCACAATCTGCCACTGCGGCCGTCAATACTGGACGGACAATCAATAATGTACTGAAACGAAGTGGATCGTCACTTCAATAAATAATTGATTATAAGGTACACGCCTGCGTGGGGGAATCTCCCGCCCGCTCGGAAGTTTGGGTGTTGGCAAAGATTTAAAGTAGATCCCACATCCAGCGTGTGGTCGATCGGAGCTGCTGATATGCGGGTAATAATTATGAGGTATCTCTATCTCCTATCACACTAACGTTTGGGGTACTCTATCGACATCGATCACGATCATTTCAACTGGAATAGAAAAGACCGCTCCTCCCGATGGAGACCCCCATTCAAGCGGCCACATCGGCTTGCTTGGGTGCGTGGGTCAGGGAACTCGCGGACGTCGAAGACGCAACGGAAAGCATAGAAGATGGAGCACCCGACGACGCTACCGATGGCGACGTGCGAGTTGTGCCGGCTCCATCATTGTCGTTCTTCTTCACAAAATTTGTTGTGGCTTGGTGATGACCCTCGGCAAAGAATTGAGCCGTGTAGTCGTGGGTGTGCTCGAGAGCAGAGGCAGCGGCAGCGACAGCTAGCGCGTAGTTGTCCAAAGTCGGACCGTTGCTCTGTGGCACAAAGCCCAGCTTCATTCGCTGGGCTTGGTTGTTTGCCTGCTGTGAGGCATTAGTTGTGTGATTCCCTCGGCCAGTGGGGGCGTTCGGGACGTGGTTCATCATCGCGCTTGATCCACCTTGCGGTGTGCTGCCCTCGAACATGTGGAGACCAATGTTGTCGAGAAGCGGAGGCACCGCGTAGTGGTTGGGCGCATGGTTGTAGGCGATCGGAGAAGTGCTGCCGTCTGTAGACATGAACTTCGAATAACCGTTGATGATAACATCGAGGTCTTCATCACCCATAGTCTGATGATTATGGGCAAGCATGGGCTTCTCTGGCGCTGAATACACACCCAAAGACAGGTAATTTTGCGCCGCGGCTGCCGACCGTGGTGTCGCACGTGGAATTCCCTGGATGCCCGAGTTCGACAGAAAGCTGCCTGATGGAGTCAGGTTGCCATTGTCAAAAGCCGAGCGGAGATTTGAGTTGGACACGGCCAACACCGAAGGCAACTGCGAGTTGTCAATTTGCGGCGAAGGCAACCCCATCAACAACGAGAAGTCGTGCGTGCGCGGCGTTGGGAAGCCACCGAGCGGCGTGCGACCAGTGCTGAACTTGGGCATCGTGGTCGGGACGGTGATCTTGAGCGGCAAGCCGAACGGATTGTTGTTGGCCGGCGCTGGCGCTGGCGTCGCCGCGGGGGGCGCAATCGAAATCGGCAGTGGCTGCACGAGAGGCTGCATAGGCGCGGCCATTTGAACTTGCTGCTGCTGTTGTTGTTGTTGTTGCTGCTGCTGCAATTGGTGGTGATGGAATTGCTCCTGCTTCATGAGCTGCTCGCGCTGCAGTTGCTGGCGCTTCTTACTCGACAGGCGTCCTCCCTTGGAGATGTTCAGCTCGGGAACTTCTTCGCCATGCGCACGCATTTCCATGGCGTGACGAAAACAAATCGAGCCGGAATGCTGGGCTGTCTTGTTGCACCCTTCGACGCGGCACTCATGTCCATGGGAGTGACGATTGCATAGACCACCAGCACGTGCGTGCTGCACGCAGTCGGCCACCTTGCATCGACGGCCACCACCATGACGCACACACTTCTGACGGGCGTGCGCTTGCTTGGAGCAACCTTCGACGATGCAGAAGCGCTTGACAACAAAGCCACCGTGCTGCAGACAGTATCCACCACCACGCGCGTGCGCTTCGCATCCATCCGCTTGGCATTGCTTCTTTCCACCGTGGCGAACACACAACTTACGCGCGTAGACCTGGTTGGTGCAGTTCTCCACACAGCATTGACGGCGATTCTTGTGGAACGAGCACTTGGAGGTGCCGTCAACCGCAGCGCTGTCACAGTCATTAAAACGGCATTTCTTGAATCCACCCGACGTGTCTGTGTTCGATCCAGCAACCGATTCGCAGTCAGATTGCGTTGGGCTGGCGTCGTCCATATCCACCGAGGAGGCCGGGGAGGCCGGTGTCGTCGCGTCGGCGTTCGAGGTCATAGGAATTGCAATGGCTGACGAATGTGTAGCTGTAGCGGCGTTCGGGCTCATGCAGTGAGTGCGAAAGCACTTGTTATAACGCTACGCTCGTGCGGGGGAGCTGGGTGAACTGGGTGTGTACTCGGCAAGCGAGTTGAGGAAAAGGTACCTGCGTGTTTGACGACGCAAGGTAAGACGACCAAGCTCCGAGAACTTGGCGTGCAATGGAGAGTTGATTCTTCGACAGCGCGCGGCGATCGGGGAGCGATCGACCGGTTGTTGTCGTTGCTTGCAACTTCTGAAATGGCGAGCCCTCGTCCTGTCGTCCGTCCGTCGAAGCCCATTTCCCGCTTGCACACGCACAGACAAAGACCAGCAGAGTGTCTGGGCATGCGGAGGTTCCCTGCCCGACCCGGGGCTTTGCTCGGTCCGGCAGCTCGCCTGCCTCGGCCATGACCCCTTTGGCAGCAAAAAACGCTGCACCGTTGACCTTACATGCACACAACCGGGTCGTCCACCGGTGTGGGGGTGGGGGTATGTCAGAGAGTAGGGCAGGTCCTTGCAACTTTTGCAACATTGTCCCAGCATGTGTGAGGCTTGGGGGCGGTGGTTGGCAATGAGTTGTGCGTTTCGGGGCGGGTGCCACATGCGCGTGCCAATCCCAGGAGCAAATGCCGGTGGCACGACACACACCCTTGGAAGACGGCATGCAATGCAGCGTGTGCAAGCGAAGGAGAACGAAGATCGGTGCGCACATCGCAGCTGGCGGTCACTGTCACTGGCTTGGACGCTTGAAGCTTGGGCACGGGAAGCTTGCACAAGCGTCTTCCTGTCTGCAGCAGTGGATGGGCCAGCTGATCGTGCCGCCACAGCACATGCGGCGCAATACGGTACCGGTACACTCGAAGGCAGAGGCGAGGCAAGCCATAGTGAGGCGGACCTGGGCTTGGCTCCGTTTGCCCCGGTGCGAAAGCAAGACGCGCCAAAATGCGTGATTTGTGATTACCGACCGCACTGCTCTCTGTCTCTGCAAGCAGCGCTTGAGCGAGGAATCTAGTTGCGCGTGCCCCACATCCTCCGCCGAGGAAGACAGAAGGTCTCCCCTCACACACACACATGCCTCAGGCCACCGACACAGATTGGGCTCAGCGGCTGCCAGCTGCTTGGCCTGATGCAACACGCGTTGCAAAGCCGCCCACCTGCGCCCGCAGATGACCAGATGGCCGCCAAAGATCCACAGCAGCTGCACGCAATGGCCTCAGCAACGTGATCACCACGTCACACAACATTGCAATGCCGAGTTTTCGCCCGCTGCGATCTTGAGGCGCGGAAATCTTGAGGATTCGCTGCCGTTGGCAAGATCGTCTGCGAGACGACGTCAAGATTGTGGGAAGCGGCGGAATGCACAGCGAGAAGGAATGGGCGGCAGTGCATTGGATTTGCCACGATGAGGCGCAGCTGTGGCTTCCGCTGGGCTTCTGCATTCATGCTGCTGGCCACTGTGTCCTCGCTTGCGGATGGTGAATCTTTTGGGAATGCCTCCATCGCCAAGGGCTCAGTCGAAGCATCCACGTTGTCCGGGTGCCAACTGTGTGCAAGCTCTGGAGACTGCTCGCACGCATATCTCGGGGGCCCAGGGCAATACTGTGGCCCGTGGCTAGACAATGTCGGTGAACGCCAAGCGTGCTGCTGTCCAACCAACGCTGTTTGCAGAAATACCAACTATGAGTGTCGCTGCAGCTACGTGCGTGTACGAGACCGTGGGTATGACCGTCGAGGCGGCTCTTCTGGCTTCTGGGCGTGGCTTTGGAGCCTACTCGGCTTTATCCTGCTGATGTTCCTGTGCTGCGGCTGCTGCTTCATGTTGTCGCAACGGTCGAAGAGGCAAGATGAAGGGCCAGTACCAATGGCAACGCCGGTCGCCTCATCCGCTGATCAGCATGGTGCCGCCATGGGATACCAATACGGCAACCCACCGACAGCCTATCCTGTGGGATATGGTGGCATTGGCGGTGGTGGTGGTGGCATCGGCGCTGGAACGGGTGCAGCACTGGGTGGAGCTGCGGGATTGGCGACGGGCATGTTGGTTGGTGAACACTTGGGACGCCGTCATGGCGACATTGGTGGATATGGAGATACAGGTTATTATGATGGAGGTGGAATGGATGGCGGTGGTGGTGGTGGTGATTCCGGGTTTGCAGGGGATTTCTAGTCGTGTTTGGAAGCCGCGGATGTAAACCCACATGGGGCATCCTCTGGACGCCGGCAGCTTGGGCTGATAATCCTCTGTGTATCGCTCAGTCAATATATACCATCTGCGGTCAAGATACATCGTCGCATTACGTGTGCCTAAATGGCTCCAGTGCAGATCACTACGAGTAAACAAAGGGAACGGCGCTGCAGAGTTGCACCGATCCAGAATTGCAGGAACTGAAAACTACCCATCTTCTCATGGCTGTCAGCCAGTCGATCGGATGACAAATCTCGTTGCAGCGAGTTCGCGGCTTGTGCGTGCAGACAGACACTGTCTCTTCATACACATTAAATGCGGTCATCTTCTTGGCGTTCAATTGCAGTGCAGTCTGCGTTGCGACAGCCCCTGTCGTCATGCTGCCTTGCAAACTACCTGGACGTGCCTTTCTTCCCAATGCCCCCGCAGACGTATTTTGCCCTTCACACGCGACAGCTGCACTTTTTCAAGAAATCCCAGCACTTTGCGTTGCTAATATTGTCGATCATCAACACCGCATCCACAACACCAAGACTAGAGCTTGTTCATTGGCCTCGGAGGAGATCGCGAAGAAGATGAATGTGAACGAAAGTGAATGATTAAGAAAGCAGTTTCGGCGTTTACTATGTCTACAGCAATTGTATAAGGTGATGCGGAGATATGAAAGAAGGTTACCTACATGGAAACCACTCAATGAGTCCAAGTAACGCAATGTGCCACGTAGAGCAAGCTGGTTAGCCAGTTTGTTGGATCAGGACACGCTGGATCAGTCGCGAGGTTCGAGACTTTATTGTCCGTGTGTGAATGGACGCATATGCGGTATTGCCGGTCTGCTTGACACCGGAGGCGGCGGATTGTTGAATTGTGCGTACGACTTCCTCGTGACCAAGCGAATGGCAACGGCGATGACAACGACAACAAGCACTGAGCACGTGATGATGATCGACAACGCAAAATTCGACAACTTGGACTTGGACTGTGTCTCGCCCACGTGAGCCACTTGCACTCCATCTTGGTAGGCTCCAACTTCTTCCAGTTGAATGGACTTCAGACGCGTCATGCCGTTGTCCTTCAAGGTTTGAACAAACGCCGAATCGGGACCTTCTCCGTCTGAATTATTCGTCTTGTAAACGTCCAGGAACTTCTGGAACGCTACCGCACTCGAGTTCATGCCGATGTGCACTTGAATCTGACTCGCACCCCACTGGTACTGCGCGAGTTTATCGGAAGTCTCCACGCACTCAATTGCAAAAGTCATATCTTCACTGTTGATGAGCTCAGGTTCCGCATATGTCGTGGACCCGCTTTCATACGCAGTGCTGTTATCGCTTCTGGACAGATTTGTTCGCTTGGCCGCATCGGCTAGGATAGATTCATTCACTTCCTTGGCTGACTGGTTGATGAATTCACGAAGACCGTTGGTGAACGCGCGAGCGATGTCGTCGTTGAAGATGCTGGCAGTGTAGCCTTCAATATCAATGGTCAGGTCCAAGTAGTTGACCATCTCAACGGTGCTCGAGCATCTGCTGCTGCCACCACTTGATGAATAACCATCCTGGCAAGGTGTGCACGTGGATTGACCACCAGTGCATGAGCTGCCCGAATCGCATGTACAAGCAATGCACTGAGTCGAGCCACCAGTCGAGTAGAAGCCTTCAGCACACACAAGGCACTCGGCCGTTTCAGTCGTGGCACCCGCCGGAGACGCGCTTCCGCGCGGGCACGAGACATGGTGGCACTGATCAGACCCACCAGTGGAGAAGAAGCCTGGGCCGCATGGAACACACTGCTTGTCGATGACATCGGCTCCCGATGGTGACGCGTAGCCTGGAGCGCATGTCGTTGGCTTGCACACATCGTGGCCTCCAGGAGAGTAAAAGCCGGCGTCGCAGATAGCACACGACTCGTTGAGACTCGTCGCTCCTGGGAGACTGGAAGCCCAGCCGGGGTCACAGTTAGTTGGCAGGCATGGGCTGCCACCACCAGGTGAGTAGTAGCCACCTTCGCAGATTGCGCATGATCCGTCACACGTTGTTGCTCCTTCAGGTGAGCCGTAGCCTGCTTGGCACTCGGTAAACTGACACTGCGCGTCACCGCCAGCGCTGAAAGTACCTCCAGGGCAAATAGTGCACGAGTCGCTTGGGGTGGAGGCACCAGGAGGAGACGCATAACCAGGTTGGCACTCCGTTGGTCCTTGGCACTGCGCTGATCCTCCAGGCGAGTACGTGCCACCTGGGCAGATCACACAGTCTTCCATCTGGCGCGTAGCACCTTCTGGGGCAGCGTATCCGCTTAAACACACAACTTCTTGGCACTGAACAGAGCCACCAGGACTAAAGAAACCGGCAGGACAGATAGTACAGAAGGCTTGAGCGTCTGAAGCATTGGCTGGTGACGCAGATCCAGGTAAGCAAGTGGTCTCAACACAAGCATAGCCGTAGCCTGGCGAGTATGTGCCCGCTGGGCACTCGGCGCAGAATTCAACCGGATCGTAGGCACCCTCAGTTGCTGCAGAGCCAGGTCCACATTCGTCTGGCATGCACATTGACGAGTTACCCAAGCTGTAGGTGCCCGAGTGGCAGATTTCGCAGGTTGCGGTTGAGTCGTTGGCGCCCTGCTTCGAAGAGCCATATCCAGGAGGGCATTGCATTTCCATGCACGGCGCCGATCCGCCAGGGCTGAAGTAGCCAGCCTGGCACACTTCGCAGCTCGACTGTGGGTCTGACGCCCCAAGGGTGGAGCCAGTGCCTGGAGGACACTCGGTTGGCTTGCACTGGCTGCTGCCACCTGTGCTGTACATGCCCAGAGGGCAATACTCGCACTCTTCCGTCGCGTTCACGGCACCGGGAGGAGAGAAGTAGCCAGGCAAGCATTCTGCGTCTTGGCATTGTGAATTGAGACCGAGCGAGTAATATCCAGCCGCGCACATTTCGCAACTTGCGATCGGATCGTTCGCACCCTTGCCAACGGCGAAGCCGGGTTCGCATTCGGCTGGTTTGCACTGCGCGTCGCCGCCCTCTGCGTAGAAGCCGAGTTCGCACTGGCGGCAGTTGCCCTTTTCGAGTGAATTTCCGCTATCGCATGATGCAAACCCAGCCTGGCACGATGTTGGTCGACATGGATAATTCTCGCCTGGACTGAATTGACCAGGTTCGCAGAGTGTGCAGTTCGCTGTTGGATGAGAAGCAGCTTCGACTGAGCCGTAGCCCTTCTCGCACTGAGTGGGCTTGCAAACGACGTTACCAGGTGTGTACGAGCCAGCCGGACAAGGTTGGCAAGACGACGGATCGTTGCCATAACTGGCTTCTGGTGCAAAGTATCCTGGTGGACAGCTTGCAGGCATACAAAGGTTGGTACCACCTTCTGAGTAAGTACCGATCTCACAGCCAGTGCACTCGGTGGCGTTGCCAGCGCCCAGGTTAGCTTGCCAGCCAGGTTCGCATTCCGCGGGCGAGCAGACTGGATCACCTGACGCGGCGTAGTAGCCCTGTGGGCAGAGTTCGCAGAGCGAACTGTTGCCAAGCGACGTATAGCCGCGGTCACAGTTAATGCACGAGCTGGTCGGATCTTTCGCTCCTTCTTCCGCGTACTCACCTGGACGGCAAAGCACTGGATCACACAAGTAGCTTCCACCAAGCCCATACGTTCCCTTCGGACAGATCTCACACGTCGCTGTTGGGTCGTCCGTCGCCAGAGCGTTCGATGCGTAACCTGGTTCGCACTCCATCTCTGAGCAAGGCTCAGCGTTTCCTCGGCCCCACCAACCGGCACCGCACGGTTTGCAATCACGCTTCGGCCCGCGGGCTCCCGCTGGTGCTGCGAAGCCAGGCTTGCACGTGGCATCGGCACACGGACTCTGACGACCCAAGGAATACTGCCCTTCTGGACACATCACACACGAATCAACTTCACTGGTAGCTCCCTCTGGCGCCGCGTAGCCGCGCGTGCAGTTAACGGGCTGGCAATACTCGCCATTTCCTGGACTGTAGAAGCCTTGAAGGCAGATCGTGCAATCCTTCGCTGTCAACGGGTTCATCACTGGCTCGTAGCCTGGGTCGCACTCCATTGGAAGACACGTTGATTGGTGCGGACTCGCGTATGTTCCATCAGGACAGCGATGGCAAGTGTAGTTGCCACCGAGCGAGAAGAAGGTTTCTGGACATTGCGTGCACTCCTTGATCGGACAAGTCGATCCTTCTGGAGCCATCGTACCAGCCGGACAGTCCGCAGACTTGCAGAACTTGCCACCTCCCTCGCTGTAGAATCCCGCAGGGCACAGATTGCAGGCTGTGCCATCGTCATTGGGCTCGAAACCTGGGATACACAATGGGAACTCGCAAATCGACGAGTTGCCCTTTGATGTCATACCGCGTGGACACTTGCTGCAAGAGCTGACAGGATCGGAGGCGTTCACGGTTGGTTCGTAGCCGATTGGACACTGGGTCTGCTCGCACACGTGCGTGCCTCCTTGCGAGTACCAGCCCAACTCGCACATTTCGCAGTCGGACACACCGCATGCTGGCTCACGTGGCTGTGATCCAGGTGTGCAAGTCATTGGGTGGCACTGGTCATCACGGCCAGCCGAGTAAAAGCCATAGTCGCACTTGACACACTCGGCGTTGGCGGTCGTCGCTCCAAGCGGAGCACTGTAGCCTGGGTCGCACTCCGCTTGCGAGCAGATACTGGCTCCAAGATTATCCTCACTCACGGTCTGCGCATACTGCCCAAGTGCACACAATTCGCATGTGGTAGCTGCGCCGCCCGGAGATATCGTTCCGAGCGGGCACGGCAGACAATCCGTTGCGTTAGCAGCACCGAGGACGGCAATGCTTCCTGGAAGGCACTCGAGCACAGAGCACTCTCGCACGTTTCCGCCCGCAGAGTACGTGCCCAAGTCGCACAACGGGCAGTCCTGCGCGTTCGTGGCTGAGTCATGGGCATAGTGACCAGGCTCGCACACAAGCGGGTCGCATTTTGCGCTGCCGCCGAGGCTGTAGGTTCCCGCCGGACACACCGAGCAGTCGGTTGCCGATGTAGCGCCCTCATTTGGAGTCCAACCAGCTGGGCATTCTGTCGGAAGGCAGTTTGCTGAGCCTTCGATTGAATATTTCCCCAATGGGCAACGATGGCATTGATCAACTCCACCAGCTGAGAACTGAGAAGCTGGGCATGGCAAACAAGTTGACAGCGGATGACTGGCTGCGGGCACCGAGCTCGAGTATCCTGGCAAACATTCGCAAGGCTGGCACATGTCAGGGCCGTTGTTGCTGGAATAGAAGCCAGCAGCACAGTCAACGCAATCACTTGGGCCGTGGGCATGCATGCTGGGCATCTTGCCGAAAGCGCAAATAACTGGATAAACACAGCTGACCATTTTACCGGTGGACCATGTGCCGAAGATGCATTCTTCGCACGAGCCGGTATCATCGTCATAGTAGTAGCTGGGATTGCAGTACTTGTCCGGTGTGCACTCCTCGTAGTAGGCTTCGTCATCAGTGATGTTCTGGATGACGTATGACCCCGCATCTGGCGCTTTGGAAATCAATGTTTCCATTGAATCAACTTCGCCGCGAGATCCGGCGTACGACTGACGTGATTCCGGGATGTACGGAAGCATCGTCGTTGGAGCCGGGGTCGCTAGATCATCCGGAGCAGGGGTGTACGCTGGAGAATTAGTGACGTCCAAGGAAGTGACCGCAGGAGTTGGAGCAGGAGGTGCAGATCTCTCTTCTTCAGTTGGGCTCGGAGCTGCTGTCGCTTGTGGAATTCGAGTCGTATCGTTTTTGAATTCGGTGGGAAATGGAGTGTGCTTCGGCTTCTTCGGTCGTTTGGTTACCGACGCACCAAGCAAGCCTTCTCCTGATCCGTCCTCACTTCCTTCCAACGAATAGGTCGAAGAATGATATGAATCGTGTGAGGACGAATCGTTGGTACTTCCGTACGCAGGCGCACTTGAGTACGCGTCGTCATCTGACGAACCATCGTGTTTGCCATAGTCAGGGGCATGCGTCTTGTGCGGCTTCTTCGTCGGCGTTGGTGTCTCTGACGGCTTGTCACCGTACGCTGGACTGTTAGAGTAAGAATTTTCATCTGACGAATCGTCTTCGATGCCGTATGAAGGCCCATTGGTCTTACGTGGCTTCTTCGTCGGCTCAGGCGTCTCAGAAGGCTTGTTGTCGTACGCAGGTGCTTTCGTGGAGGTGTCGTCATTGTAGGAATCATAGTCGCTGGCGTATGAAGGAGCATCCGTGTCGAGTGGCTTATCGGTCGGTTCTGGTGACTCCGATGGCTTGTCCTCATATGCAGGTGTGCTCGTGTAATCATTATCGTCCGAAGAATCATCGTACTTGCCGTACGCCGGTGCACGTGTCTTGTGCGGCTTCTTGGTGGGCTCTGGTGTCTCTGTCGGCTTGTCCTCGTATGCAGGTGCATTTGTGTACGCATTATCATCCGACGAGGCGTCGTCATCGCCGTACGCAGGTGCACGAGTCTTCTGCGGCTTGTTCCCATACGCTGGTTCCTTCGAGTACGCGTCGTCGTCAGATGAATCATCGTCATTACCGTACTCGGGGGCTCGTGTCTTGTGCGGCTTCTCTGTTGGCTCAGAAGAATCCGCACCATACGCAGGGCTCTCGGTGTACGAATTATCATCCGACGAATAGCGATCCTCATCTCCGTAGCTCGAGATGGCGCCTTCGCTCTTGCTGTCCTTGTCGTCATTCGATGTTCGATCCGATGAGTACTTCGGCGAGTCATTGTACGCTGACGGCTGGTCCCGATCCCCGCCATATCCATCAGCTCTTGCCTCTGCCAGCAATTCAGCCGATGCCGCCAAGAACTCCTTTAGCTGGTGTTCATGCGACTTGCCATGGTGCTTGTGGTGATGATGCGACGCATGTCGATGGCGCGCAGTCACGACCTCAGATTCACTGGACAGCAGCACCAACGCGAGCGCACATGCAGCACTCAATAGCTTTGGACGCACGTGCATTGCCTCGCGACAGATTCGCACGCCTCACTTCGTCACTCACACCCACGACGTCTCGCAACCAAGCACGCACGAATGCCCGCGGAGAGGCCACCACCACGCTTTGCTTCCCGTGACAACGGTTGCTGCCGCCTTGAACACAACCAGGAACAGGCAGAAGGTCGCGAAAATCCAAAGTGTAGATGAGGGGGCGCGGCGCACGGATGCTTGCCGAGGGGCGTTTCCGTGGGCCGCGGCATCCGTCCAGCAGCGCCACACACCCCACGATTGGCCAGGCGCCTCTGGGTTCTTCCTTGCTTCATGTCAGGCGCGCTCCTTCGCCACGTGCTTGCCATCATGCATTCCAGCTTAGGGAAACGACCGCCAAGGAGTCGCCTGCTAGAGGAGAAGAACGATGACAACGGCACGAAGGGGTGCATGCCTAGCGCTCGGTCTGAGTCTGAGCCAAGTTACCCCAAACTAGTGTGGGGGTAGAGGGGTCACCTCAGGCTTGGAGCTGATCGCGGCGAAGACTCAGGTGGGTTCAAGGCTTGGAGGTGAGGTCGTAGGTGGGTTTCATTGGCCGTTGGTGATGGAACAGGGATCGAAAGTGCTTACGAGAGAGAGGGAAAGGGACGCAAGTATTCGAGAAGGGGGGAAAGAAAAAATGAATATTTGTCAACAACAGAAAATATGCCAAAAGGGTGGAGTTCCACCGTCTGCTTCACCCTTTCAACAACATGGTACTTATCACTGCTTACTGGATTGCCATCCTTTTCCAAGAATGCTCACGGTCATTTATGCGCTAAAGCTCGCCCTTCGCTCGGTCTTGCCCGGTGCGGTGGAGCTCTGAAGCAGCGCTCGCTGCAAGAGGATTCGCTGGTAATCGTCTGGCATCACGCGCATGATCTTGGCCTTGCTGTGGCGGTCCCAGTTGTCGAGAATGCTCTGGCCCTTGACAGACCGCGTGCGTTCGACGTGCGTGGCAATAAGCTGACGCACTTCTTCAATCTCCTCTTCGTCCGCTGTAGACACCATCGGAGCGACTGACACCATACCTGGGTTGCACTTCGCGGTGAAGGAGTTGTCTTCGTCATAGACATAAGCGATACCACCGGACATGCCAGCAGCGAAGTTACGACCAGTTTTACCCAGCACAACGACGCGACCGCCCGTCATGTACTCGCAACCGTGGTCACCGACACCTTCAACAACCGTCTTCACACCGGAGTTGCGCACACAAAAGCGTTCGCCGGCTTTGCCCGCGAAGAAGGCGCGGCCACTTGTCGCACCATAAAGGACAGCATTGCCAACAATCACGTTCTCTGTGTCGTGACGCTCAGTGAAGTCAGGACTTGGGTATACTGCCACTTCTCCGCCACTCAGTGCCTTGCCAACGTAGTCGTTCGAATCGCCTTCAAGCTCCAGGTACACACCCTTGGCCAAACCAAAAGCAAGACTTTGGCCGCCATGTCCAGTCAGCTTCAAGTGAATGGTTTTGTCTGGGAGGCCGTTCTCGCCGTAACGCTTGCAAATCTCATGCGACAGCGTTGCTCCGAGAGTTCGGTTGACGTTCGTGATCGTGCTTTCGATTGTCACCGGCGTCTTGTTCTCCAGCGCTTCCTTCGCTTGCTCGATGAACTTCATATCCAGGGCTTCGTGCACAAGGTGCTGTTGCTCAGATTGCTTGCGTACACCAGCCTTATCGTTCAAAGTGCTGGCATTGACGAGCAATGGAGACAGATCCAGTTTCTCGCTCTTGTAGTGCAAAGCGTCTGGGTTCACCTTCAGCAGGTCAGCGCGCCCAATCAAGTCGTCGAGCTTGCGATATCCAAGGCGACGCATGTAGTCTTGGACTTCCTCTGCCATCATGTAGAAGAAGTTGATCACATGCTCAGGTTTGCCAGCAAACTTCTTGCGCAGCTCTTCGTCCTGAGTCGCAATACCAACTGGACATGTGTTCAAGTGGCACTTTCGCATCATGATACAGCCGAGCGCAATGAGAGGTGTAGTCGCGAAACCGTACTCTTCCGCACCGAGCAAGGCTGCGATCGTCACATCCCTTCCGGTCTTGATTTGACCATCGGTCTGCAGGCGCACACGAGAGCGCAAGTCGTTCAGAACCAGCGTCTGCTGGGCCTCAGCAATACCAAGTTCCCACGGCAGGCCTCCATTCTTGACACCAGTCCATGATGAAGCACCCGTGCCTCCGTCGTGACCAGAAATTGTGATGTGATCAGACTTGGCCTTCGCAACACCCGCGGCAACAACACCGACGCCAACTTCAGATACAAGTTTGACAGAGACTTCAGCAGCTGGATTCGCATGCTTCAGATCGTGGATGAGCTGCGCCAAGTCCTCAATCGAATAAATGTCGTGGTGAGGTGGTGGCGAAATAAGCCCCACTCCTGGAGTGGTGTGGCGCATAGAGCCAATGTAGTCGCTGACTTTGTAGCCAGGGAGCTCACCACCCTCGCCAGGCTTCGCTCCTTGTGCCATCTTGATCTGCAGCTGGTCCGCATTCGTGAGGTAGTTCATCGTGACACCGAAACGACCAGAAGCGATTTGCTTGATGGCCGAGCGCTTGATGTTGTGAGCACCGTTTTGTGGAACAAAACGGCGAACATCTTCACCTCCCTCACCAGTGTTGCTGCGTCCTCCAATCGTGTTCATGGCAACTGCCAGCGCTTCATGGGTTTCTTGGGAGATACTTCCCAAGCTCATCGCACCAGTATTGAAACGCTTCATAATCTCCGTCACGCTTTCAACTTCTTCCAAAGGTGGCATATCTTCTTCCTTCACAAACTTGAAGTCGAGGAGCCCACGAAGGTGAACCTTTTTGCACAATTCGTTTGTTTCTTCAACGTACTGCTTGTAAGCTTCGCGTGAGTTTTCACGGACCGCACGCTGAAGGGAAACAATGTTCTTGGGTGAGTTGTAGTGGATTTCCGCGTTGTTGCGGAACAGGTAGCTGCCTGGGTTTCGAATGAGCGGTGGTACATCCGTGTGAGATGGGTATCCAGACTCGTGGAATCGCACAATATCTGTGTACAGAGCCTCAAAGTCCGTGCCTTGAATGCGAGAAGTCGTTCCTTCGAAGCACATGCTGATGATGTCATCTCCAAGACCGACAGCCTCGAAAACCTGTGCGCCCTTATACGATTGCAACGTGGAGATACCCATCTTGGACATCACCTTCAACAAACCCTTTCCAACTGCAGCTCTGTACTTCTCGAACACTTCCTCATTCTTCATTTCCTTCTTCGCGTGCGCTTGAAGAATTCCTTCGTCGTTCATTTTCTTCAGAGCTTCTTCGGCCATGTAAGGGTTAATGCCATCAGCACCAAACCCAAGCAATGTACAGAAATCATGCACTTCCTTAGCATCACCGCACTCCGTGAAGACCGCAACGCTCGTACGCTGCTGGGTACGAAGCAAATGCTGATGAACCGCACCAACTGCAAGCAGCGAAGGGATTGGATAGCGACCAACACCTGCTCTGGTGTCGGACAGGATCAAAATCGGAGCTCGGTTTGCGGCAATCGCATCGGTGGCTTCTTCACACAGGCGATAAAGCGCATCCACAAGACCACGTGGACCACTCTTTTCTGGGAAAGTCGCATCTAAGACAACAGGAGTCCACTCTGGGCGAGGATTGTTCTTCAACGCAGCCATCTCCCTCGTCGACAACACTGGATGTTCGACGAGCAAACGCTTGGCGTGAGACGCCGTCGCATCGAGTACGTTTCCTTCTGGCCCAACCGGGCACACCAAACTCATCACGAGCTCCTCGCGAATAGGGTCGATTGGTGGGTTGGTCACTTGAGCAAACAGCTGCTTGAAATACTCAAATGGCAGCTTCGGTTGCTCCGACAGCACGGCCAGTGGAGCATCATTTCCCATACTTCCGAGAGCTTCCTTTCCTGTGATACCCATTGGCATCATGAGGAGGTCCATTGTTTCAGTGGTGAAGCCGAACATGTTGAGGCGGCGGTTCATCTCGGTGTGGTTTGGTCTGCGCTTTCGCTTCTGTGAGATCTCTTTGGATGCCTCCATTGTCAACTCTGAAAGTGAAATGAGGTTCTCATCAAGCCACTGCTTGAACGGACGGCTTTGGCTGACATTGCGCTTGACTTCTTCGTCGGAGACGATCATACCACGCTCAAAATCGACCAAGAACATTTTTCCTGGCTCCAAACGACGCTTGTACTTGATCTCTTCCTCCTCCAGGTGTTCCAAGACACCGATTTCGCTGGAGAGAATGACGTGGTCATCCTTCGTAACGTAGTACCGACTTGGTCGCAAACCATTACGGTCCAACGTTGCACCAATGTACTTGCCGTCTGTGAAGGCCATCATCGCTGGGCCATCCCACGGTTCCATCAGGCACGACTGGTACTTATACATGTCCTTCTTGTGTTGATCAATCAATGGATCATTCTGCCATGCCTCTGGAATCATCATCATCATTCCCTCCGGCAGAGAGCGATTGCAGGAGCTTGCTTTCGTCAAAATCTCGAGCACAGCGTCAAAGTTGCCCGAATCCGACTTGGCATCCGAGCACACTGGAAGCAAATCCATCGTACGATTGCCGAAGTAAGAGCTGTACAAGGTGCCGCCGCGAGCGTACATCCAGTTCTTGTTGCCACGCAATGTGTTGATTTCACCGTTGTGACACATGATGCGGTTCGGCTGGGCGCGATCCCAGGACGGGAACGTGTTGGTGGAGAAACGCGAGTGGACCAGGGCAACGTACGACGAAAAGTCTTCTGCAGACAAGTCGTCGTAGTACTCGAACAGCTGGGCAGGCGTCAACTGGCCCTTGTACGTGATGGTGCGGTTGCTGAGCGAGCACACGTAGAACTCAGCATTGCGCTTTTCGTTCACCGTGGTCGCGAGTGTGCGCAGGCGCAGCAATTCCTTCTCAAAATTGTCGCTCGACAGCTCCGGGTTCTCGTTGAGGATCAACACTTGCTCAATCAGGGGCTCGGACGCCAGCGAGGTGGCACCAAGCGTCGTGGACGTGGTTGGCACCTTGCGCCAACCAAGCACCCTCAAGCCCATGGTCTCTGCGAGCTCGTTGAAGGTCTTCTTGCACACCGGAATGAGTTGTGGGTTGCCCTTCGCGAAGAACACATTGCCGACGGCATACGCCTCTGGCTGCAGTGCTTGGAGGCGACGAGCAGCTTCTGGTCCAAACTCGCCCTTCTCGGCAATGCGCTTCAGGAACTTGTGTGGCAGCGCCAGCAGCATGCCGGCGCCATCGCCCGACGCGGGGTCGCAGCCGCAGCCACCGCGATGCGACATCCGCACAAGCATCTCGTTCGCCTGGACGACGATCCTTCGCGACGGCTGCTTCTTCAGGTGCGCGATCATGCCAACGCCGCAGCTGTCTCGCTCGGTGATCTGACGATAAAGACCTTGCTTCTCGAACACAGCGCGCTTGTCGGCGCCATTCGGAAGCGACCGGAACGCTCGCGCCAGCAGCGGCGACGAGCGGCGATGGAGTAACAACGGGGTGCGGGTTGGAGTCAACGCCGACTGCAGCGCGTGGGTACCCCTTGCCGCCGCGGGGGTAGTGGCGCTGGTGGCGGACGCCAAGCCGCTGGCGGTGGGGCGCAGGTGGACGCGGTGCGAGCGCCACATCTGAACCAAGCGAGAGCAAAAAGCGAAGTGAAAGCAGTCGTCTGGCAGCGGATGAGCGGCAAGAACTGCGTTGCTTGATCCCCGGGGTGACGGTCAGCGTGTCACCCGTGTGTGGCCGGGCACCCTCAATTCAAACGCAACATATGGGAAATCGTATGGCCAATTCATCTGGGAGTTGACGCAAAAACGAGGGTGCGGACGCAGCTGGGCCGAATTCTGAAGCGTGTTCGACGTGAATGGGAGCCATGCAGGCATTCCGACGATCTCCAACGCACATTACCGCTGGTTGATGTTAGGCATCGAGGTCGTGCTAAACTCTCAGAGGGTGTAAAGAGCTGTTGAGTGGCAAGGCGCCATGGTTTTGTGGTGTTCTGTCATGCACGGGGGGGGGGGTCGCGCGCGTCCCAAGCACCCTGCTTGGGGATGTGGAAGTGCAAAGATTGAGCCATCAATTCTCAGAGGGAAGATCCCGTTTGTGAAAACAACCTCAGCTGCGTTCGCGTGGTCCACACTGTTCTCAGTGGCGGCACCACGTGAATTCTCGAGGTGAATTCGACGTGGTGTAAAAGCGCAGATGGGATCGAAGTCAGCATCCCGACGTGGGTGGCTGTGTCCGGGGACCAGACGGTCAGGACTTCGTTGCGTGTCAGCGAGACACATGCCCTCAGAATGCGTGCATTCATGACCAGACAGCGAAGCAAGCCATTCCACACACAAAGCCAAGTGGCCATTGCCATTCACCCGATGATGGTTTCGGCTTGCAAGT
This sequence comes from Lagenidium giganteum, assembly GCA_002286825.1. Classification (NCBI taxonomy): domain Eukaryota; phylum Oomycota; class Peronosporomycetes; order Pythiales; family Pythiaceae; genus Lagenidium; species Lagenidium giganteum. The sequence continues at coordinate 52,832 of NSDO01000186.1, read as the reverse complement.
TTCACAGTGCGATTGATCCAACGCCTCGGCTTTGGCTTGGGAAGCAAATGCAAGACCAAGACCGACAATTGCCTCTGCCCGGCGCCGCAACGGCGGCTTTGCTGGCATGGGGACTCTGCGCGTGTGGGGGCGCAGTCTTTCCATGGTGACCACTGAGAATCGTCGCGACGCCGGAAGCGACGGTTGGTGTGAACGGAGCGGCGCAGCTCTGTTCGGGATTCCCACACGCCAAGCCGCTCAAGCTCGTGCATCTGCTTGTCCATCGGGACTCCCCCCCTCGAGCGCCCAGCATGCAATTCCAGCCCCCGCAGCAGGCGTACGCCAAGGATGTCACCGTCCAGATCACAAGCCAAGGTGTCGACAACAACGGCATCGTCCTCGGTCACTGGAAATCCGATGTGTTTGGCTGCATGGATTCGATCGTCCCTAATGGTACGAAATCTTTTGCTTAAATCAATGTGGGCGTGGCCATGAATACTAACGAATGGTTGTTCTTGCAGCTCTGATGTCCTTCTTTTGCCCGGGAATCACGTTGGCCCAGATTAACGCACGTATGGGGTTCTTTCGATTCTACTTAACTCTTGCGGTGTACATCTCGACGGTGTTGTGCGCGTTCTTGGCGGCAGTGACTGATTCCCCATTTCTGAACACCTGCACTGTGATTATTTCGTTCGTGTTGGCGGCCTTCGTTGCCCGACTCCGCTATCGTGTGCGAACGATTTTCGCGATTCCTGGATCAGCTTGCGAGGATTGCATGTTGGCGACGTGCTGTGGTTGCTGCACGCTTGCGCAGATGGCCACTCACGTCGAATCATACAACATTGGCGCCTGTGGATTCGCACCGCGTGCAACGTTGGAGGGCTACACATTTTAGCCGCAGTGAATGGAGAACCGTTTAGCTGGCACGGCGTGTCTAGGCGTGCTGCTTTGTTATTGCACGTTACTACTGCTTTCAATAATATTGTTTTCCAAGTGACTGCTATCTACATCTCTTGGTCGATTTCGGGCTTGCTTATGAGCTAAGTGTCGCTGAGTCTTGACGCGATGGCCAATACGGGCCGATAAAATCGGTTCCGGAGCCATCTGGTAGCAGCCAGTGTTGAAGCGTTTCAATGGTGCTTGGTTGGCGATGGGAGCGAAGAGTTCGCAGGCGGGGCCTTTCATGTTTTTGTGATTGTGGGCGAGCAGGCTGTACGGGCTTTGCAGGTGCCGGTGGTTGTGAAGGCAGCAACCAATTTGTGAGGCGATCCGCCAGCGTCTCTGACTTACTGCTTTCAACCGGCGGTGAGATTTTCATGCGCTTGGGTTCTGATTCTTCACTCAACGTGAATGAAGAGAACGAGCTGGTCAACCACGATGAAGTCAGCAACGACGTATTGCGGTCGCGTTTGCGCGAAGTACGTGGTGTTGTCATGTCGGTCACCGCAGGAGGGGCGGGTGCTTGCACTTCAGTTCCCTGAAGGAGCTTTCTCGGCATCTAACAACCAGTATTGGTGAATATGGAGGAGGCTTGAGTAGCAGCAAGCCAGGACGTACAAGGCGATCGTGAAGAGCTGGAACTGTAGTGTTGTGGGTCGCAGCAAATCCTCGCATATCGACAAGTCGATGATGAAGCAGTTCGATTTCTGTCTCGAGTGCGTTGATCTACAGAAAGATTTGCGAGGTTAGACGCAGTGCGCTTTGCCCCTCGAAGTAACCCAGCGTACTCGCGAACGATGGAATTGACAACTCAGGAGCAAGTCACCCTTTACGGCAGACCCCTCGCGTTCCAGTTCGTGCCACCTGTCTTGGGGTCGTTGGCTGTACAGTGACGACAAAGGTATCTTCAGCGATCCAACGACTTTATCTGCTCCGAGCTTGCCATAACCAGCGGATTCAGAACCAGTCTGCAACAACTTCACCAGATAGTTGTACCAAACTTACAAGTTCCACTTGCATCACTTCGACTAGAATGGTTGCGTTCACATTGTCAACTTCGTGGAAAGTGAGCTTATCCTGGAATCTTGATCGATTCAGATATCAGCATACAATAATGCGCTGCCGCACAGCAGAGAACGAACGACGAATTCATCTATCCATACCGCGGAGTAAAGCTTACACGATGCTTCTTCGTGACTATCGCGGTGCCCGATTCGCGCGACGCGTTCGGTGGATCAAGGAATGCACGAACATAAGTCTGGTCACCTGGATGCGAATAATAAGCGCCGATATACGCAATCCTGCGCCCCCACAGCAGTCCACACCTGACAGAAGCCGCGTTTCGTACAGCATATTCCGCGCTGCGCGCACTTTGATTTCCAGCGTCGCCAGGCTTTTTCCGTCCCGGTCTTGATCGACGCATAAGACTGGATTCCACGCCTGCTCCAATCGCAAGCCGCTCAGTTCGATCTGTCTGTCATTGAGAGTCGCCTCCAAGCGAGCGATCTCCAGGTCGACATCTTCCACTACGCTCATCACCACCACCACCGCCACCTCCACAGGCGACGGCAATTTCAATTGGCACGACCAAAGTTCCTCGTCTTCAGCACCTGCTGCAAACGCGGCACGCTGGTTCACCAGCAGATGGCTTTGCGTACCTTTTCGAGGTGGACATGCACGCGTTTGATGCACTTTCTGGCACCGGATACCGTATTTTGGGATCAGCCTCGCTCGCATAGGCCCAATTTGGCATTGTGACCTGAGTCGCATCTGCGGTCCGCCGAACCGTTCACGAATACGAACCGTGAAACTACCCCCGCGCGACCATTGGTTGAAAATAGGACCACCGGAATCAGCATGTATGATTGGCCAAAATAGTGACGCTTGCGCTGCAGAAACGCGAGGGGTGTCGGAGGTCCGTGGGCCGAGACGCCGCCCCCCACCACTCGCGAAAGCCCAGTCAACGCCACCAAAGCCGTCACCATGCCAGCCGGAGAAGGAAAGCTTAAGACCACGCCGTTGGACCCGCGTTTCCCTAACCAGAACCAGGCCCAGCACTGCTGGTATGTCGCGTTGTGATTGCCATGCGATTTGGCGCAATTTGGCCCGTAGTCGAATGGTTCCTGACGTGCTTCGCGAATGGTTGTTCTCCAGGACTCGTTACAATGAGTACGTTTTGTGCTTGAAGAACAACGATGGCGACGAGGACTCGTGCAAGAAGTACTTCCAGTTCGCCTCGTCGATCTGCCCTCAGTCGTGGGTAAGTGACATGATGCACGAGCGAATGCTGCTTGGATATCAGGAGCAGATGACTGATGCATTGCCTTCTTGAACACAGATTGATCGTTGGGAAGGTGAGCGCGAGGAGGGCACCTTCGCTGGTGTCAAGTACCCAGAGAACTAAGTGCTGCAGTAGAATTTGAACGATATGTTGGAGAAGAAGCAGTCAAACGTGCGATATTTTTTCTCGGAACGTGATCAATCATCTCCATCCATGCCATTCCGGTCGCGGAAAGATCGATTTCATCGCGATCAATTTGCCAATGTGCGAGCACACAGACCACATCAATGCAGACCGTGCCAACAACACAAACGGATCCAACCATCTTGCTTGCTGTGCTGATAAAAAAAATCGCGCCATCCCGACCGTGCTCGATAATGAGCATGCAAGATCACGAGCATGATGCAACTTTTCACAGTTTTCTCGTCGACGGAATTGCGAGCTGCCTGCATGCTCCATGCTCCATGCTCGTTACGTGCATCAAGTCACCAGCAGCAACATTCACGTCGAGTGGGGGTCGATGCATTCACGCCCCCTCTCTACCCCTTCCATCGGTTTTGGGGTCTTGGGTGTTGGCGGCGCTTCCACCCTTTCAGTCGAGTTCCTACCGTCGTCAGTGAACGGTTCCGCGTCCATCAGCAGGAGGAGCACCAGCGTCTACGACCGTCGTGGACGCTCGACGCTATCGCTTCGTGACGACCATTCCGTGCCTGCTACGCTCGCGCGTCTTTCGAAGCCGTCTGCGGGTGCTGCGTGCACTGCCTGCGTGTCTTCACCAGCCGTCGCCTGCCGCCTCGTGCCTCCTGGCCAATCACCACCCGTCTGCGACGCGCTCCATCATGAGCTCTCCGACCAAGAAGAAGGCGCGTACGGAGGAATCCAACGGCGATGCGCCACCAACGACGTTCAAGAAGATGCCGAGTGCACTGAAGCTCAAGGTCGTTGGGCGCTTCCACCGCGCCCGCGCGAGCGTGCTGACGCTGCCTCACGGCGACGTGCGCACTCCTGTTTTCATGCCTGTGGGCACTCAGGGCACGATCAAGGGCATGACGACTGAGCAAATGCGCAACCCACCAATCCAGTGTGAGATTCTGCTGGCCAACACGTACCACTTGGCCCTGCGTCCAGGCACGCACCTCATCGACGACATTGGTGGCATTCACAACTTCATGCAGTGGCCAAACAATGTGCTCACGGACTCTGGTGGCTTCCAGATGGTCTCACTTTCCAAGTTGTGCGAAATCACTGAAGAGGGCGTGACATTTGAATCGTTCGTTGATGGCTCGAAGATGTTGCTCACCCCAGAAATGTCCATTCAGCACCAGAACCGGATCGGCTCGGACATTATGATGGCCCTCGACGACGTCATCTCAAGCGTCACGGACGATGATGCTCGATTCAAAGAAGCGACGGAACGCACCGTTCGATGGATTGATCGATGCATGGCTGCTCACGCGAACCCTGAGCGCCAAAACTTGTTCGGCATCGTTCAAGGTGGCCTCGATGTGTCCGAGGGTGGCTTGCGCGACTACTGCTTGGACGAATTCATCAAGCGTGACTTGCCGGGCTATGCAATCGGCGGATTGGCTGGTGGTGAATCCAAGGATGCATTCTGGCGGGTTGTATCCAAGTGCACGAAGCGTTTGCCAGAGGACAAGCCTCGTTACCTGATGGGCGTCGGCTACCCCCTTGATCTGGTGGTGTGCTCTGCGCTCGGTGTGGACATGTTTGACTGCGTTTATCCAACGCGTACGGCCCGTTTCGGTACGGCCATCGTGCCATCGGGATTGCTTAAGCTCAAGGCTGCCCAATTTGAAGACGATGAACAGCCAATCGATTCCACCTGCGAATGCTTCGTGTGCAAGAAGTACACGCGCGCATACCTCCGTGCCCTGTTGAAGAAGGAAGACGGCATTGGTGCTCAGTTGGTTACTTATCACAACGTCACATACATGTTGACGCTGATGCGAAGCCTGCGCCAGTCCATTATTGACGAGCGATTCGAGGAATTCGTGCAGCAATTCATGCTGACGATGTTTCCGAAGAAGGATTATCCTGCATGGACAGTTGAGGCTCTTGCTGATGCACAAATTACACTGCTGTAGGTGCCCGCCATGGTGGGAACACAAAGAGCAACATAGAAACACGGACAAACGTCTCTCAGTTGTAACAACACAGAGAGTCCTTGCATTTGATTAACGCCCTTGCGGGATTTCTCTTTCTCTTTTGCGCCTAGTACCAGTTAAACAGCAAGAATCAGCATCGAAATAATTTACATGTGTGCATTTCCTTCCCGCACTTTGATATGGGTTGTTATAGGTAGGTCCGATTGTCCATCGTCACCGACGGTTGTGTAGAGCTTGAGAGACTGGCGGAGGCCAGCATCGCTGTCATTGATTGCGACGAGCTTGGAGGCATCGGCGGAAGCATGGGGGAAGACGACGGCTGATAGTCAAGCAGGTTCGTGGAAGGGTCTGAATAGGCGGACGGGTACGGCTCCCATGATGACGGCAATCCTGTCACTCCGTTCACACAATGCCCAGCTCCTGAAAGTTGATCATCCAGCGCGGCGCTTTCCAACAAGACATCAATATAGTCACGCCCCGCTTGCGATGCTTGATCATAATTGTTTGCAGGGGGCATGCCACCTGCTGATGAATGTATTGGTGTCAGCGACTGAAGTTGACTCTGTTGCTGAAGCTGATTGTTGTCGTTGGGGTTGTACGGCAACATTGGTAACGATGATTCGAACGCAGAGCATTGTCGCATCTGACCACCCGAGCCACTAATTGGATTCCCACTCGAGTCGTCACAGCGATACGGCGGCATCATCATCATGGGCTCTCGATGTCCAAATGTATCAGGATAATAGTTCCCAACACTCCAGGCACTCGGAGGCATTCCACAACCGCTCAATCCTTCTTGACTCGAGAGGCGTGGCATGTCATATCGTGGGCCATTGCCTCGCACGTTCGGGGGTGCGCTGTCGTGCGATTCTTGCTTGATAGCCGTGGATGACACGAGTGAATTAACAGAAGTGCGTAACGGAGCTGACGGCCTTGGGCGAAGTGTTTCGTATGTAGACGTCGGGGACAGGGATGTGATATCATCGCAATCAGAGAGGTGTGATGAGTCATTTCCTGCTGTATCGACCCATAAGCTCGGTTTTGTTCCAGGGGAACGACCCCGGGGTCGAGCTGTTGTTGGTGTTGGTGGCCGACCGCTTGTTTCTTTTGTTGAACCAATCCTTCGAATCTGATGGACTTGATCGTCGACTTCATTCGTGGGACGTTTTCGAGCACGACCCACGGGGGTCTTCCCTGCCGATTCTCCACCAGCGACTGGGCTCATTCGGACCTTGGGCTCTTCGTTTTCCACAATCTTTCTTTTTGACTGCTGATGAGCAACCTCTGCTGACGGAGACGTTGCCGTGGCTGACTCACTAGCGGGGTGTCCAGTACTTCCTCGTTCCTTCCGCTTTATAAGCTTCATCTTCTCCTTCTCTCCACGAATAAAATGCGGGTGGCTGAATGTGCATATGTTAGTCTGTGTCTTGGTCCACTTTTTGAAGCCGAAGTAGTTGAGCTGGCGCTGGAAGCTTGATACTTTGTTGTGCTTAAAGTACTTGGGCAACACTCGCTCAGCGAGCTCGTCGGGCTGTCGAATCTGGAACGCTGTGCCTTTGTGGGACCACGAGATAATCGCTCGGTCTTCAAACTCCAGCATTTGAAACAGAAAACGCAGGAACTTGGGGATGCCAACGTTCCGCTTCTTGACATCCCCACCACTTGGCGACGCGCTCGTTCCCGCAGCCGGTCGTCGCTCAGCGGCATCTCCTCGGGCAGCTGACGTCGTCAATGCGGATGGCCGTGCATCAGTGCTCTTCTCTTGCTGCTCACATTCGCGCTCATACTTGTGCTCATCCAGCGACTCGATGCGCTGCTCATGTTCATGGCGAGGTGTCTCAATGGACTGCAGGCGCTGCTGAGTTACGTGGAACAACGCAGAAGCGGCGGCCGTGGTGCACGGCGACGCCAAGGGCATGCGCGACTGCAATGGGCGATGGGAAAGTGCTGCGGCGTGCTCGGTGGCGTGCGCAAATTCAGGTTCCATGTACGGCGGGATCTCCACGCGCGGTGGCGCACTGGAGCTATCGGCGGGCGCCGCCGAGCGCATTGCTGGCTGCATCCCTTCAAGATCGCGAGTCTCCACACACGGACTCAGACACCAATGGCCTAAAACACCTCACGCCAGGGGTCTCGACGCGAGGTTTAAATGAGACGCCGCGGTTTTCTGTATTTTTTATTTTTTGGGTGCCGTTGTCGTAATTTTCCACTTTGGTGGATGCGGTAAGATTACGAACATGGTGGTTTGCCGCGCACTAGTGTTTGATGAAGCGATTACCAGAGATGAAGCGCTTTAGGGGGGTATGTAGTGCCTGGCAATCTCTTGTGGGAAGCCGATGCGCAACCTGTGGTTGAGATGGACTCGCTGAAATCCACGGAAAACATGAAAATGCAGCCACATCAGCTCACAATTTTTGGAAGCACTCGGCAGTGCTCGGGCGCCAATTGGCTGAAATTAAACAACGGGAGAGTGAGGACACTCGGTGCCTCAATTAAGGTGCACTCACTCTATTTCTCCCCACGGAAAAGCCCGCCAACCATTTGGCGGGAAAACTTTTCAAGTCCCCGCTGGACTTCACCTCCTGCCTCCGACCACCTGCGTGTCCGTGACGATGGCGGCGATGACGACAGAGAACCTTGCGCGTCTGCTGCAGCGCCAGCAACTGGGTAGCCATGGTGCCCTGCACCGACGCACCCGCAAGCTGTCTCATGCCGTTCTTGCCACTATTCACGAACGCACGGGATGGCGGTCGCAGAGTGACATGCGCCACGTCGTGTTGGAGTCGCTCACGTGCACCGATGACACGACGTATTACTTGGAAAATGAATCGGGACAACATATTCCTCCATTTCAAGTTGCATATGCAAGCCAAACACAAAATTCGCACCTGCTTGCCGCAGTCGACGAAGAAGGCGTGGTGTCCATCATCGATACCAAGCAGACGTCAGCAATGACACAGCAGTCGGTCAACGGTGGAGTTTACCGTAAGTCGTTGCGTCGACGAAAGTGGATACGTGAAATCAATGAAGGTTAATGATATGAATGATGTTGCTGAACAGAGACCGCAAAAACAAAGTGGACGGCTCACAGCAACGCCATTTTCGACGTCGTCTGGTCCAACAATGACAAGAGCCTGCTTACCGCAGCGGGGGACATGATTGTCAGTGCATGGGACGTGGAGACTCATCGCGAGCTCTTCTCTCTTCAAGGACATCACATGAGCGTCAAGTGCATTCGTCAAAACCCGCTCTCGGAACACCTGTACGCTTCTGGATCCCGCGACGGCAGCGTGCTGTTGTGGGATACACGGGCATCACTGAAGGCTGTCGGTTGCCTTCCGGACGTTCACTGTTCGATGTCTCCACAGTTCACTTCGCCTGCTGGATCTCGAAAGCGAAGGAAGATGGGATCAACGGCTCCTCGCAGTGTTACCTGCCTTGAGTACGCTGGAAATGGATATGAGTTGGTTACGGCCGGTGCAACGGATGGGTAAGATGCGCTCGATATCGTTGACCTTTTATCTAAGTTGAGCGTAAACTGATGGCGTTGTTACTGTAGTGTTGTCAAGTTTTGGGACCTTCGTCGGTGCCTTGCGTCTCAGAAGTCCAAGCGAACGAAGTCGTCGACTGCGCCAACACCACTCCGGTCGCTGGTGTGCTCCTCTCGCGCTGGAGTCAACCACGGCATCACATCTCTTGCGTTCAACAATACCAGGACCAAGCTGCTTGTGAACGTCCTGAACGATGACATGAAGATGTTTGATTACGAACGTGCTGTCAATGGGGAAACCCAAGCCTCGGCGAGTTTTACTGGTCACCTGTCGACTTCTTTCTACGGACGCTCTGGCTTCAGTCCTGATGGCGATTGTATTATTGGTGGTTCTTCGGATGGCGCCGTTATGGTTTGGCGCGCAACTGAGCGTGGTGAAAGCATCTTGCCGACGTATGCCTTGAAGGGACACACTGGCGAAGTCAACGGCGTCGCCTGGAACTCGAACGATTCCACAGAATTGGCGTCCTGCTCCGATGACGGCACGGTGCGAGTCTGGAAAGTCAACCGTCAAGCGAGTGAGGTTGACCGTGAAGCGGCGCCATTCGTCCTCGAACGGAATGCGCGCGACTGGGCTAACTGGTCAGAGTTTCAGAAACAGCCTGAAGGGCGCGCGTACAAAGTTGCCGGCACGCCAAAATACGAGACTCCAGTCAAGGTCGCCCAATCCCCCCAGATCATTCATCGCAATAAAGCTGTGCTAAGTGGGCAAAAAAGAGAGCGGTCTTCGCCTCGTAAGCGCGCACTCGCACCCCGCACACTGATGGATTTTTGGAAAGTGGAGGCCCAGCGATAGTTCCGACGATAGGGCAAGATGTAGTGAACGTACCAGTCGTATTAACTGTAAACAAGAAACGAGGAAGAACTCCCTATCTTGCTCGCCACACTTTACTGGGGCCAACATCTGCGCAGATTACATGATGCTAAGAACCTCAGTGGCCTCATGCACCTTCGTCTCTGCCTTCGTCATGACTGGGTACGAGGCATCAGTCGCAATGCCGCACTGGTTCTTCTTGTTGCGTGACATCATGATGTAGCCGTGCATGCCCCACGACTCACCCCACGAGTTCTTCACCAACCAGAAGTCCTTGCTCTTGAAGACGCCATAGCCAGCAACAGCGACACCATGATCCAACTCATCGGCCTTGTTCTTGCACAGAGGCCAACTGTAGACGCCGTGGCGGTAGAGCTGGAAGGTGAAGCTGGAAGCATCGATGGCAACGGACTGCACACTCTTGGTGGCAACAGCAGCCTTGAGCGCATCTTCGTCTCCCGACGTCACGTTCACGTACGAGGTGAAATGACCGAGGGCCTGGTCATCCTTGGCGTTGCAGACACCCTTCGAGACGGCGGTGTAAGGGTACACCGACTCTGGGTCGATCTTGCCGTTGTGGTTCTTGATAATTTCAACAAAGCCATTGCTCATTTCTCCACCATGGTTGCACGTGTCCACACCACCATCAGTGCAGTCCACCAGTTCTTGCTCCGAGAAAGACTCGAGCTTGCCGGTGCTGATGGCATACACACTCTCGAGGGCAGCAACAGCAGAGAACGCCCAGCACGAACCGCATTGACCTTGGTTCTTCACTGGCGTAACAACATCATGCTCACGCCAGTCCCACGTTTCCGGCAAATCGCCCATGTTCGATGGCGCGGTGAAGGTTCCAGCAGCTTCAGTTCTCGGCTTGCTTGAACGCTTGTACCCCAACATCTGCTTGTACTCGGCGTCCGTCAGATCCGCGAGAGCTGATAGCATACCCAAATAACCCGTGTTCAGTGCGGTCATTCTAATCTCGTCGGAATATGGTATGGGGTATACAGTTCTCACCATTCACTCCCAGCGTAAACGAGTATTCACCATTGTCGTACTTGGCGTTGTGCTCCTTGATGCGATCCGAGTTCATTTTAAACGCCTACCCCCAAACCAAACAAGGCATGAGATCATCTCCATAGACACTCATACTCCAATTTGGTGCGGGCTCACTCCGTAGCGCTTCGACACCAGATCATGCGAGTTCTCCAACTGACGGTATTCCTTGTTGTACTCGATGGCATACTCCACAAACTCTTCCCAAAGCTGTTGCTCAGCGACTGGAACATGCGATGGCAGCTCCGTAGTCAACGCGTTGGCGTGACCGATCGACGATGCAAGCAAGCATCCAAGGGCAACAAAGATCTTCATGGTTCTGAACGAATTCGGGCTGATCCGAGGCGTAGCTGTGCTCTGACGACTGCTGCGGTGAAGGGCGAATGTGGCGACGAAGAAAGCGATCCACTGCTGGCGCAATCACTCCCGCGCCCGAGAGCACCCCCTCGCCCCCCTCCAACTTCAACAGTTCCGATAAAAATCAACAATCCGGATACACTTAGTTTAAAAGAGAAGACAAAAAGTCTATTGATGAAAACATGCAAACCGGAGCTGTCTAATACTCCAAGGTCAAATCCTTCAAGCGCGGAGTGTCCAAAAGCACGTCGTACTGGTGGTATGGGTGGCTAGCCAACCACTTCTGCACGCCGTAGCCGACGCACAGCACGATGACGTTGAGAATGAAGCTGGTCCACGACTTGGTAAGCTCGTTGATCATCACGAAGGTGCCCACACAGAATGGCAAGATCATAACGATCAGCAGGTTGCGATCCGACAAGTTAACTTTGTACGGACGCTCAATCTCCGGGTGCGAGAAGCGCATCTTCACTGCGGCACACATTTCAACCAGGGAGGAAAGCGCCGAGCAAAAGTTGTCAACGCCCAAAATGGTGTCAAAGTCGAACATTCCCATCAGGACGATGATGGAGAACGACAGCATGATAGCTCGTCGAGGAACACCGGTTTCTGGATCACGCCTGCGGTACCACACATTGTGAGAGCAAGAATTGCCAACCAAAACTGAATCACAACGCAACGCACTGTGCAAAATATGGGGGAGCGAGACCAGAATCAGACATGCCTGCCAGCTGGAAACCATCCTTGGCCATTTCTGCGACGTAGAGACCGAGGTTTCCAAACAAGGAGGAAACGAGGACCCAGATGCACAGCCAAGTGCCGCCAATGCTTTGCGCAATCACAGAGTATGAGCCATCGTCCCACGAAGTGTAGTGTGGCTTGTCAGCACCAGAAATGGCGAAGAACGGAATGATGTAGCTGTGAAATACACCATCATGGTCAGCAGACACACAGTAAAAAATGACGGTGTGCTTGCATGTACGTACGTGATCGCAATCATCACCACCGTCAACATCATCGCCTTCGGGTACGTAACCTTTGGGTTCTGGATTTCGCCTGCATACGCACCAGCGGCATCAAATCCGCTGTAATTCCAGTACAGCGAGCTGATCAAGCGAGTCCAATCCCTCTGATATTTGCCACATGAAAAACGTATCGTTAGCGCGCATCCCATGCAAACAGCAGCAGCCAACAATGACTGCACTTACGTCTGGGCGAATGACTAACCAGTTGCTTGGATTCACTTGAGGGATGGCCATCGCCACCATCACCGCGAAAGGCAGGAAAATCATGATGCCCATAACCGCCAGAGTGTGACCGACAATTTTGATGCTGGACAAGCACGGCAGCATGAACAACACTGCAAATGCAGCACGAGCGGCAAAGCGTTCCCAGCTCATGCTTGACGCCGTGTCTTGGTCGAAGTCACCAGCGTAAAGCTGACTGATGGTGTCGACGATCAAGCACGGGTAAATGGCGTTGTCGATGACACCGGCCACCCACGACCAGAAGCCCACTTGGAAACCCATCGGACGACCGAAGGCAACGCCAACCCACTTGCAGAAGCTGCCATCAGTAGGGAAGGCCGTGAAGAGCTCTGCGAATGTCAATGCGAGCGGAAGGCACCAAATCCACGGGAAAATGATGACGGCCAGAATGCCCACAAAAGGGCCACACGCCGAGATGACTGGTTCGCTGCCCCATGGCCCTCCGCTCACATTGAAATACGTGATGAGCGCGACGGAAAGGATCCCAAGCTTTCTTCTGGAATGAGCCCCTGCCATCAAGTCGCTCTCGCTTCGCCCGTTCTCGCGTGCTTCGAAGTCTGCGCAATACCTTGGTCGTCACCAATTCCAGTGGCACTAGTTGTGCTTCAGTTACTTGTTCAAACGCGGCGTGTAGCCGATGCTAGGGAGGGAACTGCTTCCGTCGGTGAAAAATGTTTTGGTCTCGGGAAGACAGTGGCGGCGCCAAAACCGTGGTCAAAGTTCCAAGCGCAAGCGTCGTTGATGCAGCAAAGCGTGGCCGTCAGCACAATCTGCTTGAGCACCACGACTTGGACAACGCACTCGGCTGGGAAGGAAGGCACGCAGGCAAAGAGGGGACCGAACCGCTGTCGATGGCGAGTTCCGTGACTGTGGGTGGTGTGGTCGGTGGCAGACAACGAATGACGGTGCAGCAACACGCGGGTTTCGCGGGCGGGTAACGGGGGTGGCGGTGCCTCTTTGACTTGTCCGGCGCAAGGTTCTCCTTTTGAAACTGGACGTGAACGAAACCCATCCGACCCGCAGAACCCACGGGCCGACGCAAAACCCACCACCTCCCTCGTCCCAGCTCACATTCATTCAGTTGACAACTGCGATGAGCGTTGGATTATATCGCACCGTGCAAAGAATTCCGGGAATTCGAGCTGATACCTTCATTCGGGTCACTTTTTTCCATGCGACTTGCTCAGGACTTAGTTTCGTGTTGTTCACTAGCGTAGTGATCGATAAATTTGTTGATTATCTAAGCTACATCATGATCTACGAGAGCGAGCGCACACACACAAAGGGGAAGAGAAGCCACACGAACCAAGTTATCAGCTTGGGCGCTGCTTACATGATTGTGCACTCTTCGCCTTCCTTGTCTTCGCCGTCCTCTGATGGGTTCTTCTGGTCAGGCGTCGACGAGGACACGTTGTTGTTGTCATCGCTGACGTCCTTGCGCCTCTTGCTCGAGTCCTTGCATGGGCACGGCAAGCTCGCAGCCACGCCAGCAAAGTAGCAACGTCCGCAGTCGTCGCAGTGAACATCTCGGTGGTCACAGCAGCGCTTGCAGATGTCACAGTGGTTGCGTGGGGTGCGCTCGTGGTCCACGAGCTTATTGGTGCACCACGAGTAGTCAAAGCGGCGCTGGCAACATGTGTAGCCCTGCACGCAGTCGATCACTTTGATCGTCTTGTTGCAGCATGGCACGTCTACAGGTTCCTGCATCCGCTGAGCCATGTCACGCGTCTTCGACACGTTGTGCATGAAGCAGCTGTCCTTGAGCAGCGCATCAATGTCAGCACCCGCAGCCTTGACCATCAAAAATGGATTCTTGCAGGACGTGCATCGGCAGGCAGCACCGCACATACCACCTTCCTTGACGCACGCACACCGACCGTTCCGGCAGCCACCCGTGCAGCGGCACGAGACGACGCGTGGGGGTGTCGAGCGCTGGAATGACGACGGTGACGCCTTGTGCATCATCTCCAAATGTGGATGCTGGAATGGCTGGATGGGCTGCACGTTGGGTTTCGGCGCGATGTGCACCATCTTGTTGTGCTGAGGCTGGGATGGCTGATGGTATGCCGGTGGAGCCACTGGTGGGCAAGTCATGCCCTGGTTGATCACGTTCCAGTAGTTTGGCATGGTAGACGATGGCGCAAACTGCATCGGAGCTGGTGCTTGCACAGGCACTTGTGGAGGCGCAGCTACTGGGAACTGCATCGGCATAGCTGGAGCTGGAGCTGGAAGAACAGGCTCTGGGACACTCACATCTTCCATGTCGGTGTCTTCCTTAGCGTCGAACACTGCCTCGAGTGGCACCATGTCCATGTCATCGTCGAAAGCAGCGTCGTCAAGGAACGACATGAGCGAATCTGGGTTGTCCATCAGCGGCTCAACTAGCTCGCCCGTCTTCGCGGCTTGGTCTGTGTCGTCGATCTCGGCCATGATCGCTTCCAATTCATCCTGGACCGACACAACTGGCGCGAGCTGGACCTTGTCGACAGCGCCACGACACAACGCACACGACTTGTTCATGCGGAACCAGCGCAAGAAGCACTTGGGATGGAACGTGTGCGCACACGCCGCGATCTGCGCGTACGCGTTCGGCGCGAGACACACCGAGCACTCACGGAACGAATGCGGCAAACTGGGGACCTGTCGGCCGATGGCCGTGCATGCCTTGGCGATCTCGGCTTCATGGAGATCCACGCCGTCGGCGTCTCGCTGCGGCGCCATGTTCATGTCATGTGGCTTGAGGAAGGTCGGCTTGTGTGCTGATGGTGGCGCATGTGAGTGGCCGTGTGGTGGCCCATGCAGTGGCTTGTTGGGCGGGTAGACGTGGTCGTTGGTGGCCGCCAAGGACGTAAGCGCGGCCGCATGCGAGTGCGGTGGCGCCGTATGGCTCTCGTAGATATAGCGGAGGCTGGACTCGGCACAGAAGACGCTGCCGCTGGCCTGGTGGCCCCAGCCATCCGCCAGTACGCGCTGCTGGCGCTGTGTCATGATGGCGGGCGCGGAGGCTCCAAGCGAATAATGACGGCCACCGTCAGGCTGCAGGTGCAGTGGCGCTCACGGCGGCGGGCGGCGGCAGCGCGGCAGCTCTGATTCCATTGGTGGTTCCCCTAAGCCTACCTTCATCCGCACACACCTGCAAAAAACGGGACTGCTTCGTCGCAAGCCAGCAAGCCAGCCCAGAACCGGCGACTATTCGATCTGACAAGTGAGAAAAGTGGGCAACACTCCAAAACTTTCCACAGTCATTGGACAGGATATTCAGTCACACAGGTACGAACGGCACGCACCTGCCCAGACATTTTCAATGGAGGGGTAGGGGTGTTACACCTATCCGTCCGCGCCAAAAGTAAAGAGATGCATGGGCCTTTCCGCTTGGGGAGCGTGCTTCACGTCGGATTTTTGGCATCAGCGTTCGAGATCGAGATCGCGCCCGCCCCCGAAAGGCATGGCGGCAGCTGGTGCTCCGGCAGCTTCGTCAACAGTGACGCGTGACGCTGCAAAACCAAGGCTCGTTGTGGGACCGCTCGTGAAGGTGCTCACTTGACGTGAGCTTGGCTGGTCGTGCGACATCGGTCGACTGCGGATGATCCCTTGCGTCTCAGTCAGCCGCCATGCCGATGCGTGGGTGGGTGGCTGCCACATTCATACCAGCGCCGTGCAGGTCAGACACTCGACACATGCCAGCTGCAACGCTCATCTGCGCCATCCGGCTTTGGTGCTTGATGAGTTCGCGCGAATTTCCAGTGGAGGTTTCTGATGGATGGGTCTGGATGGCAATGGCTGTCAGTTGCAACCGAACGCACGCAATGCGATGGTTGCTTCGCGTCGTCGTGCAGCTCTCTCGGCGAGTGCGTGACATTGCGGATTCGGACGGTGGTGGCGATGAGTGAGTGGAGCAACTCGCCCACAATGTCGCTTCGGCCCATGCCTCCCCCGGCTCTGCACTTGAAGTTGGTCAGTTGAAGTTGCCAGCGCCCACGTCAATCAATATTTATATTTATTCTGAGTTGTATGTAGAATATATTTATTTATATTTCGGAGCAGGTTGAAGGACAATCATTCTGGTTCACATTTCGTCCACACAATCGTTCCAGTGAGCCCCGGAGTGTTCCAGACCCTCAAACACATGCACACACTGACCTGGAGATAATATCTCCCTCCATAGCTCGTTGAAGGACAATCATTTCATTTATTTTCGTGTGCAATTTCTTCACATTTTGTCTATGACAGGACACGAAGACATCGTCAATGGACGGCCATGCCTGCTCGTTTGGATTTACGGCGACTCAGGCGGGATGCTAGCGTCCGACAAGCGTCGCTTCATGAGTCCACGCCAGCCGCGGCGACGACGGTGAGTCTCCTGACACGCGATGTAGCGTTCGATCACGTACGCTTCACCGCATTTGACGACCAACGCGATGACAGGCAGCAGAGGCACGGGCGCGGTGAACCACGGCGCCACGAGCTGGCTCGACTTGGTGAGGCAGACGAAGATGACGATGAGGACGTTGCCCATGGACAGCGTGTTCCAGACGGAATAGCGGCGGGAGAAGCTCGTGGACGCCAGCGCCAGCGAAATGATGCCTGTCACGGGCGCCGTGACGATCACCAGTGGCGGGAAGAGGAAGACCGGGATCATGATGGACGCCGTACAGTCCGAGTCCACTTCGCCGTTGCTCACGCACTTGAGGTTGACGACCATGGCGAACGTGATGGCCAAATCTACCATCAGCAAGCTCAGCAGCGCCGCGTTGAGCATCCAGTGGACGTTGAGCCATGCACTGCGAGGCACGTTGCGTGGTAGCACATGAAGCTGCAGCAGCGATCGGAACAACTGCCGCTTGGGGCGATCTGCCAACCGATCCTCCAGCTCGTCGGCACAGGTCAACACGCCAGGAACAGGCAGGGACGCGTCCACCGGTCCGAGCCACCCTTCGTAAAAGCTGCGTCGACGTCTTGTTTCAGACTGGGAGCCCAGCAACATGGCGTCTTCTCCTGGTCGCAAGCCTGGCAAAGTCCCATCCAAGGATCCAGCAGTGGACGACCGGATACGGAGAGCTTCCTCGCGAATGCTGCTAACGGTTGTCTTCATGCTGCTGGAGCTGCTGGAGGTAGGGCCGAACGATCCCCGACGGCTGTGACCAGAGCGCAGCGACGAGTTCCACGTTGCCAGGTCGTACGGATCAACAGTCATCGCCGCCGTGGTTTGCTTGCTCTTGTTGTAGGCGTCGAGCGTGTCGAGGTTGCGCGGGTACGAGCCACTGTTGTAGCCGTACGTCGATTTGTCGAACCGACCCGAGGCCGGAGCGCTGTAGCGAGTATCGTCAACGATCAAGAAGATGCCGAGCTTGAACTCTTCGCTACAGTCCATGTCGTCCTGCACGTAGAAGCGACCCAAGTAAATGCGCAGCCCTCCGTGCTTACCGCTACCACTCGTGGCCAGGGCCATCTTGCGCTCCAAGAACTTGGCAACTGGCAACAACGTCTCCACCAGCGTTGCTTCGTCGCGCTGCACGACACGCAACAGCTCGTTCAACTCGGCGACAAACTCGATCCACTGCTCGTCAATGAAGGCAGTCAACTCTGGGCACTGAGGCACTGAGCGGACAAGCAAGTCACTCGGATCAAGGAAATACGGCGCGTGGTACGTGCCCTGACCGGCAAAGAGCAGCACCAGCGGTAGGGCAGGCTTGCCAATCTTGGTGGTTGGTACACAGGCCGACTGAGAGCTCTCTTTGTACAGCAACTCCAGGTAGACGATCGAGTAATCGCCGCAATAACCGAGCTTGACTGCGTTCAGCAGTGCCCTTGCCCGCGGTCCCCGCATACACGCGTGGTTGTAGGAGCCGATGATTCGCTTCAGCGCGTTCACGCGCAAGTGGCGGCGGTACGCCATTACCTCAGACGCCCACGGATAGCACAGCACCGACACGATGGCGTGAATGAGGTTGCCCCAACTGCCACACAATCCTGACGGCCACACCACCGCGGCATTAAGCTGTTCAGCAAACTGCTGGAACTCGTCGTCGTAGAGCACCGACTTCAGCTGATCTGGCACAGTTGTGCGCAACTTCAGAGGCATGTCAGGCTCGTTGCGGCCAGAAAAGTAGATGCGAGCCATGTGCTCCGGCAAGTCGCGCTCCACCAGCTTCGGATACGCCACACGAGGCCAGTAAAAGCAACGCATCAAGAACGCGAAGCGACTGCGCTGTCCGACGACAGCAGATGACAGCAGGTGCTGGCGCTCGCCCTTGGAGCCCGCTCCACGATACATGCGCACGTGTGATGGCTCCTTTCGGGCACGACAGGCATAGCCGATGAGAATGAAGAAGCCGACGATGCCAAGCAAGATGACGACGAACCCGATATCACCGCCGCACGCGTCCAACAACTGCTGCAATGGAGACAGACAGTGACTGCTGGAATAGCCAGGGTTGCACGTCCAGTCACAGTCAGCACTGATAGTGCCCAAGCCAACATAGTGCGCGTTCGTCGGAGCATTCGTGCACGCCTGGCATTCTTCGCTGTTGCTTTCCGACTTGTAAGTTCCAACCTTGCACACACGGCAGAACAAGCCTCCATGACCAGGCACGCACGGGAAGCCAAAGAACGTTCCGCCCGCAGCTCGATTGGTCAGCACAGCCACTCCGGTGTCTGCAGCACCAGGATCCGTGATTTCAGTGCTGCTTGCGCCGCCATGCACTGTGTAGTTGCCAACAAAGCCGCTGGTACACGTGTCGAAGTCATTCTCCTCGCATCCATCCAGCTGAAGTCGGCCACCACCGCCACCACCACCGCAAACCAGAGACGTTGCGGTGGCGCCGTCATCCGCATGGTCGCTTCCGGTGTCATTGTCAATGCTCTCCAGAGCGCGGGCTCGAAGGAATGTTGCAGCACTAGCAGGTACACACTGCGAGGCTCCACCAACCGCGCTGATGCGCCCATTCCCACGGAGGTAATGCGCAACGGTAAGTCCGAGGAAGCCGCCAGAGCCTCCGCCACCACCGTTGACTCCGCTTAAGCCGTTGCAGAAGATCTGGCCGTCCAGCACCACGCCCGACGCACCGAGCATGACGATGCCACCACCAGAGCCTCCGCCAACGCAGCCACCACCAGAACCAAGCATTCCTGCTCCCGAACGAGTGCCATACGTGAGGCCCCCAGACGCGTAGTCGCCCACTTCGTTCACAGCGCTCGAGTCAGCTCCGCGTCCACCGTAGCCACCACCACCACCTAACGTTTCAACGCAGCTTCCAGCACCAGGACCTTGGTCTGCAGGACCTCCCATACCATTGGTCGATACAATCGAGTGGTTGGTCAGTGTGATCGTGTCGGTCGCGCAAACCAACGCAGCACCAGCTTGCACCAACGTATGCCGCTCCGATTTTCCGATCATGATCGACTTGCCAGCGGCCAAGACCATGGTGAAGTTGGCGATCGTCGTAGCTTTGGGGTTGAAGCGGTATTGCCAGTGGCCGTGCCTCTGGCATGGCTGGAACAAGGCATCCGCAACGGGCTGGTTCACGGCGGTCACAGTGCCAGTGAGGCTCACAGCGTTCGAAGCTGCCACGAAGAGACTACCGACGAGCACGGAGCCGCCAATGATCACGTCTCCACCGCTTTCCAGAGCGAGCAAGCCCTTCGCCGTGCTGCAGTTAGGAAGCAATGACGTCACCATGGTCGTGTTCGCATCGATGTGCAACGCTTGCTCAGTTCTGATGTGGACGCTTGTTGCGAACTGGAAGGCCACCGAGGAATCCATCGCGACGGATGTGGCTTCGATGCTCAACGGGCGCGCAGAGTGCAGCAGCACGCTGGACCGGTCCGTGACGAGCATGGTATTGGCGCTGATGAAGGCTTGATCGGTTGTACGTGAAGCATCATCGATCACAGCCTGCGTCAGGAACGAGCCATTCAGGACGCGCAAGTCGCCGGCAGCGTCACGACTGCTTGTCAGGTTCAGCCGATGGAAAGCCACAATCGCGCCACCGTTGACCACCAGGGAGCCGACGGGGGAGCCACGCGTGTGCTTGTTGACCGAAAGAGACGTCACTGCTCCACTCGGATGGAAGGTCGTGAGAGGTGAGCGACGGTCGATCGTCAACGTCGTGTCCGCTCGCCCTTTGTCGAGGTAGTTGACTCGAAAGTACGTTCCAGGCCCACCCTCCAGAGCACGAAGCTGGCCCGCACGCAGCTGCTTGGTTTGTTTGCTGTCAAGATGGATTGTGCCTCCCGAGACGTCGATGGCGTCGTCGCTTAGCTGGCTCGACTTGTACGCGACCGTGATGCGCCCACCACCTCCACCAGGAAAGCACGCGGAGGCGTCCAAAGTCTTGCCCGAGGTATCGCAGAACGCATCGCCACCCTTGGCCTCGATGCGTCCAGTGAGCGACAGCTCCGACGCCTGCACGAGGACGCTGCCACCAGAGCCAGCAGCCACACCGTTCACGGCGCGACCGCCATTGGCGTAGACGCGAGCGCCATCCATGAGCACGACGTCGCTGGACGCCACAATTCGGATGCGACCACCGCCACGCACCACCGTCGCTGTGCTCTCGTTCATCTCCACACGGCTTCCACTGCCAAAGAGCAGCAGCGCGTCTCGCTCGACCGTGTCAGGTTCCCACACGGCCGAGAGGTCCCAAGCATTGCGCGCTCGCTCGATCACGTCGCTGTCGTTCCTGCCGACAGCGACCGATTTCATGTTGAAGAAACCCGGTCCAGGCGAGCCCACCACGCGGAGCCCTCCGCTGCCAGCGTTGCTCGCTCCCATCGTGGCGTTGCCCGGGAACAGGCCAGTCTGGCCCTTGAACACGCCGCTGTAAGTCGCTGCAACGTGCGACTGCATCTCCAACCGCACGAACGACGCGTCAATGTCGATGGAACTGGCATGAAGCGCTGACTGTCGACTGAGCAGCACCATCTTGCCCACCGCGAGCTGGAGGAAGCAGTCGTCGCCATGCACGTCCACGGTCACGCCCTGCGCCACCACCAGGTCGCCCCCAAGCTCCCACCTGCACTGCGATGGAGACGCCACCAGAGGCTCCACGTCACCCACATCCACGCCAACCACCGCTTCCAACGCACCAGAACCAGCCGTGGACGACGACGCGTTCCTGGCGCGAGAGGCATTGAAGGCCGCCAGCGAGCACGAGAACGTCACCGACTGCGAGAAGACGCAGCTATCCGTGGCTGTGCTGTAGTTGCAGTATCGCTGGAAGTCGCTGCAGTGCGGACGCAGCGCAGCGGCGGCCACGTCATTGCCGTCGCCACCGCCATCGTGGCCTGGCGTGTGCATCGCCGCGTCAGCGACACCCGACGTCACCACGAGAATGGTCGCAAGAAGCGCAGCCAGCACGCGCATACTGTTACGAGTTGGAAGACGGGCAGTCGGGCGCATGGTGAACGCGCCTGCGTCCACGCGATCGCCCACCACCACCGCCACCAGCAGCAACAGCAGCAGCAGCAGCAGCAGCAGCAGCAGCAGCTTCGGCCTTGGGGCAGGTGAGCAGTTCCAGCGTCGCGGAGTTGTGTGCGGATGGTGTGGTGTACACGTTCTCTACCAAGGCTCTCCACGCCCGGCAACGGCCGCTAACATCCGCTAACGCCCACGTTTTTTTACTCGCGTCTGACAAGGGACACTGTCCCGTGCGACTTGTTCAACAAATCGGTTCGTTGCACGCGAGAAATCCACAACATTGCATGAACGTCACACGCAATGAAATGGTGAAATAACACGTGTTGGTTTCGAATGGCACAATTTCTTCGTGTGTGTTTTTCATTCCTAGCTTGTGTTGTTGAGTAGAAGCACTATCCAGGACCCGAAATGCTAGTGATCGCCCTTCGCATTCCCAGAGCTAGCAAGGAGGCAATACTTGGCTGGTTAGGCTTTGCTAGCGTCACTCGCGGTGCTTGTAGATACGTACCACACAAACCTCGACAACAACCCAGTGTCAAGGATGAGGACTGTGTGAACGACTGGCGCTGACCGTGGCTGCGGCTAATTTTGCGTTCACTGGTGCTGCTTGGCGAGCTCTGAGCGTGCTGTGGCTATCTTGAGCCGGTCAGCGCGGTTGGAGCTCGGTGGACTGAGGAATTCGCGTCCTGCCGCGACACGAGGCCGACGGACATCGATGACAGGTTTGGTGTGAGCCACTGGCGCCCACGATTGCGGCGTGCATCCCGTTGTGCGCGCCACGTCAACGTCAAAGGACGTCGTCAGAGCGCTCGATTGCGATGAGCGATGAGCCGCAACGACTCACATTGAACAATAGCAGCGGCGAAGAGAAGACCGTGACGTTCCTGTGGCACGGCGAGCCCATTGACCTCGAGCTATCTCGTCACAATCCCGTCATCTTCGACGCGGTCGAGACCTGGGAAGGCGGCGACATGGGCGTATCTTTTGGTATCGAAGAGACATCACGGAAGATCATCGTCACTACGTCAAAGCGCCTAAGCGTACACGTGGGAGACACACTAGAAGCCGTGGATGGCCAAGAAGTCACAGAGACGACGTTTCCAGAGATCATGCAGGCGGCTACAGCCACCGCCAGTCCAGATCGACCCGTCCTGATCGAAATCTCTCCCCCACCGCCTCCAGTCAACGTCAAATCCTGTGGCGATGCCCTCCAGCAACGGGGCGTGACCCAAACGTTCGAGTTGCAGATGGTTGCTGGTCATCCTGTGCAGTACCTGACGATGAAAGTGATCAACGAGTTGCTCGAGCTGTCGCCACGACCATGCGAGCTCGTGTTCATCAAGAGACGGGAGAATCCGTTGGTGCAGCGGCTACAGCACCAGGTATCTCTGCAGCACCAGGCCTACCAGGGAAGTCGAGTGATGCAGCGCGTGCGGGGCGAGAAAGATGACACCCAGGCCATGAGGGCGATCGTGCCGAGTGTTGGCTATGAGATGTCACGCACGTTCCTCTTGACCAGCGTGGTCAGTGGCTGCTGCACTGTGTCGTAAATATTACAACTTGGATCACGCACACAGTCTGCTGCCGGCCCTTGAACGGCGAGATTCTTGCCATTGACGACGAAAGTGCATCGCAATAGCATTGTGACTACAGAGTCCGTCAGATCGCCCTGGCGCACAAATCCACCGTGTCCGCTATAGTTTCTTGTCTTGACCACGACTTGCAATGCGCCTAGATACTAAGGGATCGGCAAAAACGAGTTTCAATTCAATCGTCGGTGAACAAATCACTTACGACACAGTGATTTACGTATTGGTCTCCCTCCAATTGCCGCATATTTAAAGTGGACAGTCGAACGGACGAACTCGCAAATTCTGCGCCACTTGGATTCGTGTTCAGCGTTTTCCGACGCGCGCTTCATCGATCCACCTTAGAGACTTTCCTGTTTCTCGAGAATCATCGCAGGTAATGGGAAGTACAGCGAGTTGCACAGGCACTTCAAGCGCCACGTTTGGGAGAGAGGTCGATTCGACGTTTTGATTGAGTTTGATTTTTCCTCATCACAGAGATCCACGCACCCACACATGAGGTCAGCAGCGGTAGATCTCTGACGCGACGGCCGACCAGCCTCCCCGATTCCGTTGACCAACGAGATCGTCCTAGAGAAGACCGTGACGTTCCGTTGTCGCGGCCAGTTCATCGGTCTGCAGCTATCGCGACACCATACCATCATTATAGGAAGCCAGGCCCTGCACTCGTCCCCCGCCGCCATCCCCGCCGTACGAGGATCTGGAGATGTGGTGGGCGACTATGACTATCGGTATCCTCACCTGCGGCGAAGGAGCCTGTATGATGTGACGTGGCTCGTCGGATATCAGACTCGGTGACGGAAGCGTGGGAAACGGCAGGATGGTTTCACCTCTGATCGTGCTTGATGTCGTGCACCTCGCTACTTGCTTTTGCTCCTGCACGGTGTCCTAGCTCTTGAGAGCTAGGCAATCCAACCAGGTCACACTGGGTTGCCATGGTAGAATAGGTGCACTGCGTCTCCATCTGTCCACTACATCCCGACTATTGCTGCAATGGACGGTCAACGGATGCCTTATGTCGTAATCTCATGTGCTAGACGGTGTCCTAGCTCTTTGAGAGCTAGGCAATCCAACCAGGTCACACTGGGTTGCCATGGTCAACACATCATGTACAGCCTGGTTGTCCTGATCGTCCCAATCGCACTGCGACGAGCATTCATGCATGCCATGCGTGTGTCCACATGACGACGAAATCAGTTGCCATGGATCGCCAACTGATGCCTGAATGTCGTAATCTCCGAATTCCATTAGCTTCTTCGACAATCTCTTACGCAAATCTTTCACCAACGATCGGCGACAACCGAGATGCAAGCATGCAACACCGAGCAACCCAACACTTGTTGTCCTAGCCAAAATTGAACGTGAACGTGCGTCCACCTTGCTGGAAAAAGTGAGCGTTGCCAAACGGATTGCGCTGGAAGTGCTGGTTCTGGTTCTGTCCATTGCCCGTCACGTCTTCGCCACGGTCATATCGTGCACGCATGTCGTCGTCCGACAGCACTTCGTACGCCTCTGCGATGTCGTGGAACTTTTTGTTGATCTCTTCTCGGATGCTTTCTTCCTTATCTGCGTGCTTGTCTGGGTGCCACTCGAGTGCTTGCTTACGGTACGCCTTCTTGATCTCGGCCTTGGACGCGTCCCGAGGCACGGACAAGATCTTGTAATAGTTCTTGTTCTTGCTCTGCTTGAGGGCGGCCTCAGCGCGGTGCACGGCTTCCACGTATTCGCGGTTGTTGTCGTCCAGCTCAGCAGCGCGGCGCGCGTGACGCACTGCGTCCTCGAACTGTTCCTTTCCAAGCAGCGCTTCGCTCAGTTTGAAGTGGGCGGCGGCGTGGTTTTGATCAACCTGAAGCACAGCATTGCAGGCCAGCTGAGCCTTCTCGTATTCCTTGAGATGCATGTGGCAGACACACAGCTTATACAACAGATCCTTGTTCATGGCGTGGTGCGACGGATCCACCTCCAGTGCTGACTGCAGTTCCTCGGTCGCTTCCTGGTACGTGTGGCGCTCGATGGCGTCGTCGGCGTTGCCAATGAACTTGAGCAGCTTCTTGAGCTGACGGTAGAGCTTCTTGAGGCCCTTGTGTTCTGGGTCCGAGTGCAGACCCTGGCGATAGTGCGTAAGAGCAGCGTCGAGCGACTGCTTGTCACCGAGCGAGTAGAGCACTTCGCCGCGCAGTTGCAGCGCAGGCAGACTGGACGGGTCGAGCTTGAGGATCGTGCCCAGGTCCGCAATGGCGTCGTATGCCTGACCCATCGACACGCTGATCTGCGCTCGCTCCAGCAACAGCTGGACACTCGAGATGGCGTGGTCTTCAATGACTTTGGTCAGATAGGCATGGGCCGATGCGTAGTCGCCGCGGCTCTGAGCCTGCTCAGCCTGGTTCATGTACGCAGCGCACTCGTTGCTCTTCTCGTATTGCTCTTTTGCCGATGCGTCCCCTGGGTGCAGCCTGTCACGGAGCGATGCTATCAGACACAGCACACGTGCGGAATCCAAGGTCGCCACCAGCAACTCACTGCACGAGCTTCTGGAAGTCGCTGACGGCTTCAGTGCACTGTCCCAGCATCATGTACAACTTTCCGCGTTGCATCATGCCCTGCCATCGCAAGCACATTAGATCCACCAAGAAACGTCACCACGACGATGTCCGATTGTGGAGTCGACCGACCTGCTTGTAGGACGGGTTGACGTCCAAGGCCGACGTCAGGTCGTTCAGCGCCTGCGCGTACTTGCGCTCGCTCAGATACGCGCGGAATCGCTGTCATCATCATCATCAGAACAAAACCAACCCATCAGCAGCGTCACCAGTGATCGTAATCGCCATCATCGTCTCCATCAAACCAGCCTGATGGCTGCCTCACCTTGTAATAGTTGCGTTCATTGCGAGGCTCGAGCTCAATCAGCTTGGACAGCAGCGAGATGGCCTGCCACGCCCACCACACCGTCACCCATGGCTCCTCCACCCAGCAGCCAACATGTGGTGTCGCGCACCTGCTTGGAGTCGCCACTGGCGAACGCGTTCTCGGCGGCCACGCGCACTTTGCCGACGTTGTCCTTGGCCGCCAGCACCGGCTGCAATATACGGCACACAGACGCACAGATCCACGCACGCGACGGCGCCATTTGCCACCGTCGTCGTCGTCGTCGTCGTCAGCTCAGCCATTCCCCCCCCCCCCCTCTTCACGACGCCAGCGCGACACAGCCATACCGAGTTGACGGCCGCGAGTGCCACGAGCGCCGCGAGAAGCGCGCTGTTCATCCACACACGCATCGCGCTGGTCTTGTCTGTCCTGTCCTCTCACTGCTGCTCGACGCAGGGCGAGACGGTCGTTGGCTGCGCCCGTGGCTTTGACTGTCGCCTCCACTGGCGCGGTCGACGTGTCAAAGTGGAAATGGATCCACCGCATGGGCTCCGCAAGGGACGGCGAGGGACACGCTGGACTTGGTATTTGTATGGTGTGTCTAAACGAGGGACGGCGTCCCTTGTTGCGACTTTATCAGCACCTCTTCGAATATGGAAAGGGTCACCTCGTAGCACATGCACAAGCATTGATGCCCTGGCAGTGCTCCAGCCACATGCACTGGGCTGGGCTGGCCGTCGCTGTGGCAACATGCGGCAATCGGAGCGACCGGGTGTGGCGATGCATGAGGCGGGATCTCTCTTTTGTGAGGGGACACCACGTGGCATGTCGTGTCACCACCGCCCACGCCGACTGCGACTGCATGGACAAGCCAGCAGGTCAATGGCCGACGGCCACGTGTTCCACTGCCATCGCTGGGCTCAGCCGAGCGAAGGAAGATCCCATTCGAGAACACGAATGTTCTCGCTTGGTGTCTCAGCCCACCCAACACACACACACACACACACACACACAGCAACGGGAGGGGAAGGCGCAGCAGAGCGGCCATTGTATCATCAAAACCACACTCAACGCACACGACCGCGCACTGGCACGGGTTGTTGCTCACCTATAGCTTCGATGATGAGCACAGACACCTCTGCTGCATGCTCTGTCTGACCTCTCTCTCTCTCACAACCCCTCACTTAATACCGGCTGACGCGACTGAAGACGATGGACGGCCAAGCGCCGCCATTTCGTCATCGCATCAGCGCTCCTAGCGCAGTCCTCATCTTCGCTGAGCGATGGACCGCCAGGCTGACCGAGTGTCTATCCGCCACCGATGTTAAGCAGCCGACGCAGATCGTGCGTCATGGCTGCCTCCAGTGACGGCGCTGAGCCTTCTGGTGGATGCTTGACGGCTGGTGGCACAGCCAGGACCGGCGGTCGCTCAGGTGTCAGCTCTGCCGCTAGATCCAGGGGCTCAGGCTGTGCCGCCGTGTCAATGCCTGTTGGCGCCATGGCTGGACTGGATGTCAGGAACGGAGGCAGCGGCAGGTCCTTGGGATCCGGAGATGACTGGAACGCTGACCACGCCCACTTGCCCGTGACGGCCGACAGCTCTTGCTTGCCCTTCTGCTTCCCTTTCTTGCCACTGGTAGCGCCTTGACCGTCGTTGCGTTCACTGCCGGCGGACGACGGCGACGTCTTCTGTTGCTGCTGGTTGTTGCGAGATTTCACTGGCGTGTTCGGTCGACTTCGCTGCTTCGAAGACGATGATCGCTTGGTCGAGTTGCTGCGTGGAGGTTCTGGTCACACAACACATACAACAGCACCAACAACAGCACAGGCAATCCCGTCACGCGCTGGCACATTGTGGCGGTTCATGCACAGGCGCGGCAGCTCACCTGAGGCCAATGCTTCCACGGCGGCGGCCTTTTTGACTGGATTTGCCAGTGGGATCGCGTCCGGCGCACTCGACGAAAGCATCGACGGCGTCAGCAGCAGCTTGCCGGTGCTTCCAGGGGGCTTGGGGATCACCAGTGCTGCGTTGGCGTCGTTGCCGCTGAAGCTGTTGGTGCGCTTCATCCCGTTGTGTTGCTGACGCAGATTGGCAATGGCCATGGGCGCCGAGGTCGGTGACGCCGGCACTTGGCCGTTGGTGGTGTTCTGGCCCTTGCCTTTGTTGCGTGCACCGCGTTTGGCTGAGTTGGAGCGGCTGGAATTGCCATTATTCACGCGCTGCGGCAGGGCCGACGCGGGCTGCTTGTCGGCCGGGTATTCGAAGTACCCGAGCTCCTTGTTCCACACGCGGGCGTCCACGTCCATGGCCTCATACGGCTGGTTGTGTGCGACTTCGAGCGTGGCGTTGACGTTGTCATTGGCGTCGAAGAACGGCACGAGCGGCCGACCGACCAAGCCCGGTTGAGACGACGGCGGTGACGACGACGACGACGACGACGATTTGGACATCGCAGACAGCTCACTCGTGCGTGTGTCTGTCTCTGTGAAGATCACTGATACAAATGCAAATGTACACAACTGGAACAGCACGCACCAAGCCACGCCACAGATGGATCAGTCGATGGAGCGATGGAGCTGACGGCGGCGTTCGTTCGTTTCGCGGAAGACGGTCGATCCCCGGCCCAAGGTTGACGCGCTCAGGGCACCGCGCAGTCGCGTAGTTTCACAGGGAGGCAGCACTGACAGACGTGGAGACGGTCGTGCAGCCCCAGACGTTGCGCGTGGCGTGAGGGCGGTGATATGCACAGGCAGCGTGCGGCTTCCGACCGCTGCTTTCTCGCTGCTTTGAGCCGTTGCTTTGGCGTTGATGATGACAAGAAACGCCACGTCCCCAAACCAGACCCACCCACCCACCCACCCACAACCCATAAACCCAGCTACAAACCCACCCGGGGCTGAACCCTCGCCGAGAAACTTGACCCATCCGACCCATGCGACCCGACCCATGGATTGGATTCGAGAGTGTTCGTCTGCCAATTATGGACCAACACTCCCCAATAATGGTCAGAGTGACGGTAGTCTTGCCGAGAAGCACCAGTCAAAGCCAAGGAAGAGACGACCAAGGCCAAAGGCACGATGAGCTACCTGTTGCCGCACCTGCGCAGTGGCTGGGCCGTGGATCAAGCGATTCTGAATGAAGGAGATCGTGTGGTGGTGATCCGGTTCGGCCATGACCATGACCCAACGTGCATGCAGATGGACGAAGTGCTGTGCGGCGTGGCGGAGGACGTGAAGAACTTTGCGGCCATCTACGTCGTGGACATCACTGAAGTGCCGGATTTCAACACCATGTACGAGCTGTACGACCCGTGCACCGTCATGTTCTTCTTCCGCAACAAACACATCATGATCGATCTGGGCACGGGCAACAACAACAAGATCAACTGGGCGTTCAACAACAAGAACGAGATGATCGACATCATCGAGACCGTCTACCGCGGCGCGCGCAAGGGCCGAGGTTTGGTCATCTCGCCCAAGGACTACTCCACCAAGTACAGATATTAAAACGACGACACAATAGATTTGCGTGAAATGCATACCTCGATATATATAATGATTGTTATGGACACCTGCATATTTGACGTCAGCCCTTGAGTTGTCGCTTGGACAGGATCTCGAAGAAGTATTCGCACTCGAGCGTGCCGTCTTCCGGTAGATCCGTGCAGTGCACGGCGTTGCGGACGCGGTCGATGCCGTAGCGAGCTCGGATGGTTTGCGGCTGGAGCTCTTTGGCCATTTCGACGTCCCAAGGCCCGGCATGGTCGCGGAAGCGTCCGACCACGCTCTCAGCGTTGGTGCCCGACAGCTCCATGGCAATGCACGGCCCAGTGGTGAAGTGGTCGACCGTCTCGTTGAAGTGCGGCACGACACCCTCGTACACTTCGAGGAACTCGGACGCTGTCGTGCGGTCGAGGTTGAACAGCTCCATGGCTGTGATCTGGACGCTCGGTGCCTGCTGGATGGCCTCGATCACCTCACCGGCCAAGCCTTCCTTCACGATGTGCGGCAGAATGACGCAGCATGTGCAGTTCTGGAAGTTGGCGGTCGTTCCTTGCTGTGTTTCCAGGAAAAACTCGCGTTGGCGCTGCGCTTCGAGCAGCGACGGCGCTGCTTCGATCTCCCCAGGCTTGGCATTCAGGCGTGGCGTCAAGGTCGTAGCGGCAAAGTGCTTGAGCTTGTCAATGCAGTTCTCCGACACGAGTTCCAGCACTACAATGGGGCGTGACGCCAACAGATCCACCTGGGCGTGGAAATCTGGCGTGCGCTGGTGGAACTCGATAAACTTCTCGGCCGCGCCGCGACTCACCTGCATCATCTTGAGCGCCGAGAGATTGAACTGCTGGCGCAGCAGCAGGTCGAGGATCGTGCCGACGTGGCGCACCATGTCGCGCTTGACGACCAGCATGGTCTTCTGCTGCTGCTTGCCGAGTTTCTCGGCCGTGAATGGATCCACGTAGTCCATGAGCTCAAAGTGACGGCCGTACAGCATGACCTTGGCCCCGAGGTAGAAGTCCCGCGCGGAGATCGTGGGCGGGCACTCGCTCTTCTTGAGGAAGAGCTTGTTGGTCTTGGTGTCGAAGATCTCGACGTTGTGCGAGTCGGCGAAGTAGCGCACGTGGAACTGGCGGTGCAATCTGTCATGCATAAACACCTCAGCATGTCACTCATCCACGCAGCGATGCCCTGCCACGTACTGCGCGTGGTTGTCGAACCATTTCGCCTTGAACGAGTAGATCGTCTCCCGCACGGCCTGCATGGCGGTGTCGAGTCATGCACCAGCTTCGGGGTGCCGCTTCAACGCAGAAAATAGTATTCTTCCATATCTTTCGAAGCTGGGTACAGTATCAGTGCGATTTGGTATATTCTCTGGCGTGTTGTCGACTCGGGAGTTACATTCCCCAATGACATGGGACCTCACTGCGGATGCTCCATATGATCATGGCGCTATGCCGTCCCCAAAAACAGCTATATGCGATGGTGGCTCACGATCGAATCTGATCATGATTCTGGGTTGAATCTGCGTGCCGTGTTGCGATGTGGCGATGACGGCGTTGCGACTCCTAGGACCTAGGATGTAACGACTAGCTATTGTAAATTGAGCCGGGGAGAACTTCTATATATCCTGACTGCATGGAACCACACACGCATACTGAGCAAGGACGTCGGCAAGGTCACGCGGAAAGCACTCGTCTGCGCTGCGAGAAGAGCTAGCACTCGCACTAGCACAAGCACTACTGGTGGACTGCTACCAGCTTAGACTGACAGCAGCACGCTCGACAGATGCAGATATGCGGTACTCGTGGACTAAACGCACGAGGCATTCTACATTGTGACGTAGATGACGGCGACGCCAGCGAAGGAAGCAACAACAGCTTGAGATGACGTACAAACGACTGAGTCGCCTTTGTTTTCTAGTGTGCTACGAGACTACGTGGAGCGGACGAACTCACGGCGTCGCCTGCGACAACCCGGTAAAAAAGCAAGCAGACTTTCGTCACTTACCAGCGCAGTCCAGTCGATTTCTCGCGCCAACGAGACAAGCGAAGCTGGATCCAAGCTAACTAACGACGGACTCTAATGTGTCCATGCACGCGGCAATCTCTGCTTCTCGTTACACTCTGGAGGTGACGGATCAATCAACAAAGCTCGGTCAAGCTATTCGCAAGGGAATCCTGCGTGAAGCTGACGGCCAAGTGAACCACACACAACCATATGAGCGTTGTGGGTGAGTAGTGGAATAGCCAGCATGCACACCCCATAGACGCCGATACCACAGCATCATGCGGAAGTCGCTCAATTGCCACAAAAGCGAGGTTCCACACAGGAGAAATCTTCTTCATAATGCGGCGTTTTTTTAGTGTTGGTACCTTCCTATGACAGGCCGCACCCCCGTCTACCCCGTGGAATTCCAGAGACGTTACATTTCCACATGATCATACGAACACCGTCGCATCAAGCGGCTGTGCTCAGTGACCCCGGCCGCTTGCCGCCTCTGCTGTCACCGTCGCCAATACAGCCACTTTCTCAGGCTGGCCATGGTGGATGCTGTCGGCACCCACGGTGCCCCCATTACCGGCGTCGATGCATGTCGCGGCATCATGAATCTCCATCCAATGACCCATTCGCGTTCGAGTCGATTTGTGTGTGCATGTTTCTTGTGCTTAGCAGCGATCGTCGTTGCCATGAGACGATGCCACGGGTGCGGCCGTTGCAGTGGAAGGATACAATCACCGGCAATTTAGGGATGTGCCGGGCAGCCTAGATCCGCCATTGGCTTAGCATGCGAAGCTGAACTGGGCAAGCGAGCTTGCTAAGCTCCGCTTTGCCCTGCCCAGAGATAACTCCTAGAGGCACAGACCCACGGCTGCCAACGCCAAACGATTAAGCACTTGCTGACCGTTGGCACCATGCCCACGAGAAGAACTGGCACCGTTGCCCCACTACCCGCGACCTTTGTCGACGTCGACGCCCGCAAGGTCGATCGACACCAAACTGACAGCTCAACCAGGCGGAGGCTGCTGGTTATTGTGGCGACATTGGTCCTCATGACGTTCGGAAACGCTGTACGTGGGATGCAGATGCTGCTGCCAGCAACAAGTGAGGTGAATGATAAAGACTCCTTCGAGTGGTTGAAAATTGAATCGCTCGCCGACGCTGAAGGATACGAGTGCGTCGGCTGGCACAGCACCCAAGACTGCACCCCAGACGGTGTGCGAACGCCCAAGCGCGACAGACTTTGCAACGCACCCGTCGAGCGCAACAGCGCAGGCTACTGCGTCGTTCGCCACAATACGACGGGCGAACTCCGACGCGTCTTTCCGCTGCACTGCAAGTCGCTTCGCAGCGACGTCAAGCTCTATTGCAGAGACTTCGCATCAATGCTCGAGGTGCAGGTCAAGGCCGCGAACCACACGCCCGTAGTGCCGCTCGTATTCGAGCAATGCCAGCGGCAACTCCTCACGGAGAACAACCTCGATGCAGCTACGACTGCCATTGATTTCTCACGTGGCGTTATCTACTCCATCCATCCTGGCGTCTGTACAGCGTCTACGCATCCATTCGCTGGCTTCGCCACGTCGGGTGTAAGCTGCCGATCGAGCTCTGGTATATCGCGAAAGAGACCAACACGAAAGACGCGCTGATCCAGGCTCTCGTCAACCTTCCTGGTGTCTACCTGCGGGAGGTGAAGGATACGCGGGCGACGGATTACAACACCAAGCTCTATGCCACGTTTTACACGGCTTTTGATAACGTGCTGCTGCTTGACGCTGACAATTTTGCTGTACAGGACCCGACGTATCTGTTCTCAACACCGCAGTTCAACTCGACGGGGGCGATGTTTTGGCCGGACTTCTGGCGTCCGAACCGAACCAACATGGACATGACCAACGTGAGTCTAGTCTGGGACCTACTGGGGATCCCGTTTGTCGATATGTTTGAGCAGGAAAGCGGCCAAGTATTGATCAACCGCCGCGCACACACTCGCGCCCTCAACACTCTGCTTTACTATGGGCTGGTAGAGCCACGATGGCCTCAGAAGCTTCGCGCAGTGTTTGGCGACAAGGATCTGTTCCGCTTCGCGTGGATGAAGACCAATAGCTCGTTCCACTTCATCGAGCGACCAGCTGGATCTGCAGGAATGATGGCCAAGTCATCGAGCACACAGACGCAGCCGGACCGGTTCTGCGGACAGACGATGGTGCAGCATGATCCCAAAGGCGAGATTGTGTTTCTCCACCGCAATGCGTACAAGATGACGTCGAAAAAGCGCAAACGCATCTGGATGTATGTGCAGCAATATAAGCGAGACCAACCACCTGGGCTGTACGACGTCTGGGGCGTGGTCGACAAAGATCGCTTCCCGACGGCCAACAAGTGCTGGACCAAGTACGCCAACTTTACGCACCGCTACGCCGTCACGCCGGTCGCGTCACTGCCGTTCCGGACTATGGAAGAGCGGCTGTTTGAATACGTGAATGAGGCTGAAGATATTGTCGCTAGCGCAGTCCGATCAGCATAACACGACAGGAAATGCATGCATTGAACTTGAAGGGGAGAAAGAGATATATTTCTAATTCGGCTAACAATGCTCCACTCAAACGATAGACCGACAAATACAGATGTAGAGCAGCGAATACATATATATCACCAGCAAAATCCAATCAACAATCGAACCATCCACACGAAGTCCCATCTTTCCATTATCGAAACTTTAGCCATTGCAATGAAATCCTGATTGTTTGTTGTGCTAGGTGCTGTGGTAGTTTATAGCTAATTGTTTCTCAGGCCAAATTTGCTATAATATGCATACGGTCGCGTCCTTTCGTGCTACGATGCCAGGATAGCGAGTGCGTCGGTCACGTACGCGATCAACTGCGGTTCGATCCGTGCGAACGGCAGCTCCTCGAAGGATGTGAGGTCGTAAAGTTTTTCGAACCGCGTGTGTTTGCCGTAGCATTTGCGAGTCATCGGGAACCGCTCAGTGTCCACTTCACCGCGTACGTCGTACTTGGCAATCGGTGCGCCCAGCTTGAACTGCTGAACGTGAGTCCACACACCAATGCGGTTGCTGGCAGTAAGTTTCTGCATATTGCGATGAAGGAAGAGGATTTCACCGAATGGGTCATGCTGGACCATGCTTTGGCCACAAAACACGGCTCCGCCCTTGGCGATCATGCCTGCCGCACCCGGTGGGTGCTCAATCATGTGGAACGTGCTCGCTGTGCGCATCCACGCGAACCGGAACAAGTCCTTATCGCCCCATACGAGGCCGAACTGGGCCGGGAAGCGCGGCTCGGTCAAACCATAGTGCAAGA
The DNA here is from genome assembly GCA_002286825.1 of Lagenidium giganteum. Lineage (NCBI taxonomy): Eukaryota > Oomycota > Peronosporomycetes > Pythiales > Pythiaceae > Lagenidium > Lagenidium giganteum. The sequence continues at coordinate 17,774 of NSDO01000186.1, read as the reverse complement.
GCGCGTTCAATGCTTTGCCATGTCGACGTCGGTTGATGACCACTTGACCGCTTTCCTGCTCGAACATGTCGACAAACGGGATGCCAAAGAACTCCCACACGAAGCTTTGTTTTGTCATTCCAAAGATCGTGCGACTGGGTCGCCAGAAGTCGGGCCAGAACAACGCGCCCGTGCTCTCGTACTGTGGTGTAGAGAACAGATACGTCGGGTCTCGTACGGCGAAATTGTCGGCATCTAGCAGGAGCACTTGGTCGAAGGCACTGTAGTACGTTGCGTAGATCTTGGT
>NSDO01000186.1:2401-14913 GCA_002286825.1 Lagenidium giganteum | reverse complement strand
TTGGTCTCGTTCTTGAGGTACCAGAGCTCAATGGGAAGTTTGCATCCGACGTCACGGAGCCACCGGATGGACGCGTAGACACTGAGGAAGAGCTCTTCGTACACAACCATAGCAATGCCTCTGGCGAAACCGAGGGGGCCAAGCGCTGCGGGGGCTCCTGCACCGTCGTCGTCCTCTTCTTCGCTGATGTGAGCACCGGCGTCGGCGTCCGTTGGCACCGGCAGTCCGTTCTGCTCGAGGAACTCGCGCTGGCATTGATCGAAGTCGAGGGGAACCTTGGGCTTGTACTCGAGTGCCATGAGGTTGTACTCAACCAATTCAAGGAACTGATCGCACGAGAACGTGGCTTCCGGGAAGCGCGAGTTACATCGCATCGGAAACACGCGTCGCGTTTCGCCAGTCTTGCGGTGCTTGAGCTCACAGAAGCCCGAGATCGAGTGACGGATCTTGCGCGTGCACTTCTGGTCCAAGCGAGGAATGCGCGGTCCTGCAGGCGAGCAATGCGCCGTGCGACGCCATGCCACGCAGTCGTACTGGCGCAGCTCGCGGATCGACTTGATCTTGATCCAAGCGCCTGTCGTGAACGGTGGTGGCTTCTTCGTTGGCGCTGGTGTTATCGTCGTCACCACTTCGTCTACTACAAGCTCGGTCGCGCTGGGCTCTGTCACGCTGGGCTCCGCAATGCGTGGCTGCGACGTCTCTTCAGGCACCTGGGGACTCGGATGAAATGCTCGCACTAGCACAACGTCAGCAACGGGTCTCAGTGCGTCGGGCTGCTCGCCTGTTGTGACGTTGGCAGGGTCTCCAACTTGCGCACGCTGTTCTAGCTCAGCGGTGACATTGTCCATGCGCCAGACGTTGAGCACACACATCAAGACAAGCAGAGCGAAGACAGCGCCGACTTGGGAGCGCCATCGCGCACTGCTGCTGTGGTTCGTAGGTTTGCTGGTGCTATAGTTCGGTCGCTCTCTCTTGCTCGCGGCATCGATGTCTCGGATGGCGATGGGCAGGATAGTGCGCTTTGCTGCCATGCCGTCAACGCGCTCGACCGCCATGCTGGTGCTTGAGCTGCCTGCCTCGTGTCTCGTTCGGCCGGGCGCTGGTCGGCCGGCGCTCGCTTGCCGTTGCCAACGGCGTGTCGATTTGGTTCTTGACGAGCCGAGCCACAGTGTGGTTGCTAGGACGCCCAGGACCAGCGCGCTGCGCTTGCGCTCCATTTCGAGCTGCTACGGCGAGCTAATTCGCAACGATCGAACTGCTGTCGCAGAGCTAAATCTAGCCCAAGCGAAGCAACGACCCACGCACCCTCGAGCCAAGCTAGGAAAAAGAACCGGGCGACATGAGCACGAGCCCGAGTGTCCCATGGCCGCACCCACTGTGCTCAAAAAGAAGCTCCAGCGATCCGCGCGCGCCGTTTTCAGATGGTGTAGACCACGTTTGTACTGTTGTGTTGCGCTTAGACGGTGATTGAACGAGAAGGTCGCAGACTACATTCACATTGGAAGTAAAACAGCCGCGGCGTCAGCAGCAGTGGCATCTTCGCCTACTCCGAGTGCATCTTCAGCGCCAGCAACCGCAGCGTCTGCAGCGGGGTCGGGCTCATCCTCAGCGTCGTTCTCAAGCTGTGGCAGCGCAATGTCGGGCGCTACTGGCTGTGCAGCAGGAGGCACCGCCCTCAAGAGTGCACTCGCCACGCTGACGTACACCAGTAGCTGTTCTTCAATGTGAGCGAACGGTAGATCTGCTAGGGGCGTGATATCGTACGCCTGAGTGTAGTTGCCGTACTTGCCGTAACACTTACGATAATACGGGAACCGATCCTTGTCCACAACGCCGCGAACATCGTACAATGCCAGGTTTTGTCTCTGTCGGTATTGCTGCACATGTGTCCACGTTTTGTTGTGGTTTGCGGCCGTGAGCTTCTGCATGTTGCGGTGCAAGAACATGATGTTGCCGTCGGGATCGTGCTGAACCATCGTTTGACCACAAAACAAGTCTGGCCCAAGCATGTTTTCGGTCGACTTGGCCATAACACCAGCCGACCCTGGCGGTCGTTCGATCATGTGAAATGTGCTGCCTGTGCGCATCCACGCAAACCGGAACAAGTCCTTGTCGCCCCACGTCAGTCGCATCACTTGCGGCGTATGTGGCTCAGTCAAACCGTAGTGCAGCAGCGCGTTCAGGGCCTTGCCGTGGCGTCGTCGGTCGATCAGCACCTGACCACTTTCTTGCTCGAACATGTCGACAAACGGGATGCCAAAGAACTCCCACACGAAGCTRCGCTYGTKCATRTTGAAGATCGTGCGGTTGGCGCGCCAGAAGTCGGGCCAGAACAACGCGCCCGTGCTCTCGTACTGTGGTGTGGAGAACAGATACGTCGGGTCTCGTACGGCGAAATTGTCGGCATCTAGCAGGAGCACTTGGTCGAAGGCACTGTAGTACGTTGCGTAGATCTTGGTGTAGAACTTGGTCGCGCGTGGGTCTTTGATCTCGCGCAGGAAAGCGCCGTAGTTTGTGGTGAGCTCGGTGAGCACTGGATGTGTCGTGTTGGTCTCGTTCTTGAGGTACCAGAGCTCAATGGGAAGTTTGCATCCGACGTCACGGAGCCACCGGATGGACGCGTAGACACTGAGGAAGAGCTCCTCATAGACGACAATGGCGATGCCTCTCGCAAAATCAATCGCTGAGGTGGCACGGCCATCTTGCCGAGCGTCTTCGACGCTGTCTGCGGGTTTGAGCGCAGGCAATCGGTTCTCTTCGCGCAGTTCGTTCTGGCAGCGATCATACGACAGCGGCACATGGGGCTTGTACTCGAGCGCCATTAGATTGTATTCGACCATGTCGATAAACTGATCGCAGGAGAATGTGGCCTCAGGAAACCGCGAGTGGCAGTACATAGGGAACACGCGTCGGATCTCGCCCGTACGCTTGTGCCTGACCTCACAGTAGCCCGAGACTGAGTGGCGGATCTTGCGACTGCATTTCTGGTCCAGGCGGTGAATGTTTTTGCCGGCAGGTGAGCAGCTGGCTGTGCGGCGCCACCCCACACACTCGTATTGGTGCAATTCGTGGATTGTCTTGATTTTCGTCCACGCACCAGTGGTGAAGGGCGCCGCCGTCGCCTCGGGCAGTTTTGTGACCGTCGACGCTTGAGTGGGTGTCTGCTCCGGAGTCCAGGCCTCATGCACTTGCGCTGCTGCTGGCATGATTGCGGTCTTAGTGGCTTCGTTGTCGGCTTCCGCTTGACCGAGAACTGGAGCCGTTCCAAGCTGGACATCTGCACGGTCGACAGTCTCATCCTCTGGCATCTTGTTTGGCAACACGACTGGTTCCGTTGTAGGTGGTTCCTCTGGTGGTGTGGTTGGCGAGTCTGTTTCATGGGCTGTGGTTGTCTCCGTCTGAATAGGTTCATCCTTCGTCTTGCTCGGCCGTGCTGTTGCCACTTCCACCTGCGGTTCGTTTACAATCGCGTCTTTGGTGCGTGCTTGTGCTGGCTGTGGCTGTGGTGTCGCTGCTTCCATGCCTGTCAGTATCTGCGGTTCACTCCCTCGCAGCTGAGGTTGCTTGACGTGCTGGCGCTGCAAAACGACGTCGCTGTGCTGTCCATCCCACGCCGGACGGCTTAGGTCCTCGAATCCGTCACGCAATGCTATAAGCGTACAAAGCACACACACCATCGCCAGCAACAACTGTGCACGCTGTCGCCAACTGGGGCTTGTCAGTTCTCTCCACCACCTCGATTGCACAACCGAGCCATTGTGACCATGACCTTTGCTGTGATTCCTCGTGGTCGCATCCCCACGTCGCTCGGCAGTTGGCGGAGGTGGCAGCGACACCGCTCGCTTCGAGACACCTGTGCCATCAGCGTTGAGCAAGCGGTGCGGCATACTGACGATGTGTTTCTCTCCCGTGAGCGCGTTTGCGTGTGTGTGGACGGCACGGAAGGTAAAAAGTGTGGCGGACTAGCTGGCTCCGCTTGCACAGCAGCCTCGACAAGGTTCGATTGCGCGCGCACCCGCGCATTGATCGTTTGCTCGGATGCTGTTTCTGGTCATGACTAACGTGTCGCAGAACAGGCCAATCGCGTAAGTGAATAAATAGCTGCTGCTCAGCCTGAGCTAGTCAAAGCGCGACCTAGGAGATCCACCAATCTACAACCTGCGTTCGCTCGTGCGTGCTGTGACACGCGGAAACAAGCACGGATGCCCAAAACAGCTCACACAGATTAACCACGAAGCTGAGGATCTGGATCGTGGTTGCCGAGGCAATCTGAAGTGTCCTGGCGATTTAGTGATCGAGATGGGCGCCGCCCCGATCGATGCGACATCTGCAGCGCAACGGTGCGACGCGCATCGGCCGTACCGTGACCTTGATCTGCGTGATCTGGATAACCCCGAACTAGAAGCGAAACCTATCGAGGGGCTCGGCGACAAGGGTGAGGTGCTGCGCATGTGGAGCAACATGCTGCTCCGGTAACCGGATCGCATTGAGAGCGATTGGCTTTGTTTTTTTTTCTCACGCTCGCTGAAACATGTCGGAGCTTTGAAGGCAAGAACGTCTCCGCGTCAAAGAACGATGCAGGCAGCTTTGAGGACAATGGCGTCCCAACACTTCGATTTGCATGAAAAGTGCCAAACCCCCTCTGAGCACGAAGTATGTGCGTTGCCACTGGGCGCTGGAAGTTCTCCATCAATACTTCGGTTACCTTTGAAGCAATGATTGAGCAGCAGTATCGGTACGTGACAAATTAGCAGCTCGAGGTCTTCATGATTGTTCACTTCCCGGGTATGACGTGAATACGGTAGCGTTTTCGTCGGCCCTGGTGGACGCACAGAGTTGAGCGAACCACTTGGAGCTGCAACGAATCATGCGTCGAGCGCCCACGCTGCAAACGGCGCTCTCACTTTCTCCTGCTCGGCGTCACTGGGAGAAGAAATGATGATGATGAAATTTGCGGTCTATTGTGTGCGCCTTGCGGTAACACTTATAGCCTAATGCCTTTCTTACTCTACTCTACTATGTGGCTGGGGGCGGCGAGGTGGCTGCATCCCGAAAGACAGACTTGTCGCGCCTTCCCACTCCAGGACGTCGTTGGAGGCGAGCTCGGGCAAGCCGTCGAGAGCGGTGTGTGTGGTCGATGGCCACGTGCGATGGTCTTGAAGGTCCATGGCGACGTTGGCCGCATGGTCTGCCATCTTGTTGTATGCTCGATAGTGGTGATGCCATTGAGTGACCATGAGCTGATCGGCGAGACGTTTGGTTTGTTGGAAAGTTCCAGCTAGCCGGCGGTTGAGTGGGGCGTGGTTGGTTCGATGTTGTCGAATGATCATCATGCTRTCGCCGATGACATGGAGATGGTGGGCGCGGTGTCGTCTGGCYGCCCTCAGCCCGAGGAGAAGTGCGTGATATTCCGCTTGGTTGTTGGTTTGCYGCGTCCCCATGAAGTGTGCCGCCGCGTGAACGATGGAGTGAGATCCGTGTAGAGTGTCGTATCGGAGGAGGATGCTTCCACACCCTGCGAGACCTGGGTTCCCTCGGCTACCTCCGTCAAAAAAGAGGAGCCACAGTGTTGGGGCTCTCGTGGCCTGATATGGCGTCGTGACGGTGATCGGAGKTGAGTGTCTTAGCAGGCGCAGCAGGGCCGTGAGCACCGCGCCAGCTGCGCAACTGTGGTAGATCGCTGCTMTTGTATCTGCCTTGGACGCCTGGATCCATCTCAGGTGTCGCTCGTGGGGGTTTCCGTGTTGCAGTGCAKTCCCTGCCCGCCATAACCCCTGCATTGTGCGGGTGATGTCAGCCRCCCAGACCTTGTCGAGTGTCGCGACCATCAGCCTGTGCGTGTCGCCTTCTGGGTCATAAGCGCAGCGCGCGGCGATTTCCGATTGCTTCCACCATTGCGTAAACGGAAGAGAGCACTTCCAACTGAAGACGTCGCGCTGGAAATCGTTGTCGGTGTCCCAACGGCCGAAGCCCGCCCATTCAGCCCGTAGCTTGCGCCATTCGTCGTGGGCCATCTTGCAGTCCCACAGCTTGTGGAGCGATTGGGATTTCATGTCGCGTTCGCATCCTGTCATGCCACAGGTCAGACTGGCAGCAACATGATTCCAGTTGCGGATCGCGCTTGTTTTTATCCGAGTCCAGAGTTGTGTGTCTTGAGCAGCGATCTCGCTGTGAGTGTTCAGTCGTTTGTAGTCGATGGTGTTGAGTGCTGTAGCCGCCACGGGATCGGTCAGTTGCAGCTGAGCGCGTCGGACTGCGAGTTTGTGCAGTCCTCGTCGTCGTTGTTGGGCTTGCAGGTGGTGTTTTAGCCGGTTGAATGCTCCCGTGGGGCGGAACGATTGTGCAAATAGCGGGGGCCGACCGTGGATGTCGGGATGAGTGCCTAGGGCTGATGAGTTATCATACCAGAGGCGGCTGAGTCTTCTGAGATCTTGATCGTTGCGGATCACGTGCTGGGACTCGTCGCCCGTGGCATATTGCACGCGATGTACGAGGTAGCCGTGTGGGTGAGGTCGAAGGTCGATTGTGTCCATGTGGTCGGTGTGGAGTTGGATGCGATTCTGGGTGTGTGGTCGCAGGAGGATTGTCGGGTGGTTGGCTAGCAGTGCATGTATGAGGCGTTTGAACTGGTCCGCAGCCTCGTTGGGCATCGGGTACTGGATCTGCTTCGGTCGGAAGGAGACGTGGCACGAGCTGTGCCATCTCCAGTCGAGTATGTCGCGGAGGATGGTAGATCGGGGAGCTATTTTGGAGATATCTGCGGCGCGCAGGTCGGTGCCGGTGACTGGGAGAAGAAATCCCGTAAGCTAATTGAGCTAATTAGACTGATATCACGGGCACTACCTTTGAGCTGTCCGAGTTGCTGTTCCAGAGTCTGCTCGTTGTGTGGGTTCGGCTGCTCGTCTATCGTTGACACCGCCTGATTACCGACCACCAACCAGAAGGATACTTGATGATGATGACAAAGGATTGATTGGCAAATTTGGAAGTGGAAGGATACTTGACTGACACACATAAATGCTGTGTTCGAGGTCGTGGACGCCGACGCATCATCCGACAGCGCAAGTTTGCTGCTGGTCGCTACATCAGACACGTCTCGGTAATTACCATTACCGTTCCTTGCAGTGATTTTTTGTTGCAATTCCTTGCAGGAGAGGCTAGATGAGGGCCGACTACAACCCAGAGGATGAATGCAGCAGGAGCGGTCTGGTGGTGGCATGATATTGACTAGCTACTATGAATGTGATGCATAGATTGTTCTTTCAACGGCGGCGCGGTTCGAGGCCATTTTGAATCGCTATCTGCGCTTGCTCAGGCTTCAGTATCGTGCCCAAGCGGCAAATTCGTACGCCGGCAATCTGCAAACGCAACGGAGTGATCAAGGTATTCAAAATGCCTACAGGAACGCGATCATTAGCTCGTGCGCATCATCGACCTGAGGCTTCGTTGTTGTGTCCCAAGGAGCTGGTGCGACTTTCGTGGCACAGCTGTTAGTCAGCTCAGGACTCAGTCGGCCCGAGGCTTGCGCTGTCCTTGAACTTGTACCGACACGTCTGGAAGTCAACGTCAGCGAAATCGAACCCCGGAGATTCCAACAAAATGCTCCGTGGGACCTGAGAGGTCGGTTGCCTCGTGTGCTCATAGGCATGGACGAAGTAGAACCCTACCGGTAGCAAACGCTTGACTGAATTGCTTCTAGTGACAAGCTGACGCTGCAGTCCCAACCGGGGCGTAACGAGGTGTGCGAGAGTGTGAATGATCGGACTACGAGCGATATGCAAGCCCACAAACCCGAGAAGCCACAAGAACGCGACAACCAACTGATTGTGAGCGGATGGTAAGACTGAATGAGCCAAACGCCGCTGGTTGAGGCAGCTAATAATCGCTGCTAGCCCCAGCGTCGGCGAAAGCCCCAATAACACATACGCAGCAACAAAACCTCGGCTTGTTCGCGTCAGTCCCTGCACGTACGGTCCCCGAAACACCAGCGCAAACACCGTGTACGCAGTGGCCCGCACCCGCAACACTTCTTTTGGCGTCGAAAACAGCCGAATGAAAGATCCAGCGTCACCCTCATGCGATGGGTCGAATGGATCTGCGGCTTGGACGTCACTGTCATCCCATGTCAACACGTCCCGTCCATCTGCCTCCCACCGACAGCACATTCCCGAAGCACTGACGTGCCACGCCACCACACCCAAGAACGCAAACGCGCTGAAGAAGCTGTGATGGCGCGCCCAGACACAGACACTGTGATTCGTCGACAGGATTGATGCATGAAGTAGTTTGAGCTTGTTCTCCTCGCTTGGAGTATGGAATTGAACCACGGCTCGTATCTGCTTGAGGAGCCACCACTTATGGCTGGCGAAGGCCAACGCAAAGAGCACTGCGCCAGTGAGCTAAACCAACGCAAAGAAGCTGAGAAACGTGTCTTCCGATCCGTTAGTGAAGCGCTGAACCACGTTCAAGTTGTTGTACGACGAATCAGCCAGTCTGGTGACGGCAGGCCTGTCAGTGGGCTGTATTGGCTCGGCACGCGCCCTCCAATGGCACATGCAAGGACCTCCGTTGGTGCCTGTGGCAAACCGTTGCCTGCGATGCTTGTGTTGCTTGCTTGTTGCTTGGTAAATGCAGAAGTGAGTATATTCACACACGGAGCGGGTCGGCGTGGAGAGTCCAACGCCCTGCCCTCCTTCTTATACATGCACTACATCTGGTGGGTTACCATATGCATGCCTCGAATATGCATGGTGGATAACATCCAACAACATCTATGGACTCACGTGCCTGAGCCACAYACTCGCTACACCGCCCTCCAATGGCCACTGAGTCCATTCGCCGCGGTACCGTAGCTATCGTTGGCCGGTTAGGCCCTTTGACCGTTTCACTGCATCGTCTTCAACGCACTTGTAAGGCCAGAGTCGTTGACTTGCTGAACATAGCTTGCGACAAGGGTGGGAACGTCTGCAGCGATAGTGACGAGCGGCTCCCAGGAGTTCTCAAGGTCTTCCAATCCAACCCACGAAACCAACAGCCGCCACKCCTTCSGACTATCCTCAAAACGATGGTCAAGGATTTGCCGTACTTCAAGAACCATTCCTTGGTTCCCGACATGTGCGATGAGCTCCTCATCTACATCGAGTTTGTTGTCGGCGTAATACTTCAAGCGTGAGCCGTGRACTGTGTAGCKCTTGCCCGTCAYYAAGTGCTTCACCTTGAAGGCGTGGCGCAGAGCCTCCACAACCATGAACGGTCCCATCCACCGGACCAAAAGTTTGTTGTTTGCCAAACGCACGTCCACTCGAGACCAGAGAACAAAGTCACCCACGCTGAAGTTGCATTCCTTCCCTTTTGATCGTGCCATGCTCTGGRCCCGCTTGCGTTCCTTCTTGTCCMKCACCACACGATGCATCTCATGCAAGTGGGTACGCAGCGTATCAAGACATTCCGTGCTGCCATGGTTCGTATCAGCAGACTTGATGACYGGTTTCCCCATCGTGTTCCAGACCATCACGTTTGCCAGGACGTTCGGTGTTGGTAGAGCAGTGAACAACTCAGTTGGGGACTTGTTGCCGAGAGACGCCACCGGTGTATGATTGAGATTTGCCTGCACCATCGGGATGACGTATTCCCACTCCCTTGTATCCAGCTGGTATTCCAATAGCAGCGCTCGCCCAACTTGAAGTATGTCGTGGTTGATCCTTTCCACCACTTTTTGCGTGGGAAACGCGAGGCTCGTGCTCGGTCGTAGCTCATAAGCAGCCTTCTGCTGTGACTTGGTGGAACGGGTCACATACTTGCATTTGACCACCCCCCCCTTCACAATCGGTAGCCCCCACCGCGACATCAGATCCGCCCAGAGGTTGTTGACTCCGTCAATGTGGTAGATTGTGAACCGTAAACCCGTCAGCGACATCGCCCAGCGCTGGAGTTTCCCACGTACATGCCGCTTCACCTCAGAGTCGGGGGCGAACACAAAGATAAGATTCTTGTGGTCGCAGTACAGTCGGAACCCCATGGGCCGAACGAGGAGGTAGCTGAGGTGTTGACTCGCCCAGACAATCGGGTAAGCTTCTTGTTCAATGACGCTCCACCGTTGCTCCACTGAGCTAAAACKTCCACTCTTGCAGAGCARCAGTTCGTGTTSTWGGTCGTGCGYACCCAACGTTGGATTCCAGGAGCGAACTTGTGTTACCAACACCGACCAACCCGCCTGAGACGCGTCGGTAAAGACACAAACAGTAGCCTCGGGGACGGCGAAGTGAAGAAGCTGCGAGCGCCAGAGTAGCGCCTTCGCACGCTCAAAAGCCTCCACGTCCGTAGTGGGCCAAACGAGGTCGATACCAGCTGCAATTGCTTTGGTACGTTTTGTGCCACRCMGAGCGACCTCCAGCTYGKCTTGAAGTGGCGCCATCGTACGCGCGTAGTCGACCAACGAGTCACGAAACCATCCAGTTGCACATATGAATTGCTGTAGGRCGGCTGCCGTCGGTGGCAGTGGTAGCGTCGCCAAGCTGGCAATCCGCTCTGRGTCCTGGGAAACAYCTTGGCCGCTGTACAAACGGCCACAYCACTTCGTTTCCTTACGGTACAGGCAGCTCTTGGACAGGCTGAGCTTTAGGCCACGCTCCTCCATACGTGCTAGGAACGCATCCGTCGCAGCGACAAACTCTTAAGGTGTCTTTGCAAACACCAGTATGTCGTCAACGTAGACAAGGACATTACGGTAGAGCTGGTCCCGTACCGCTTTTTGCATCTTGTTCTGAAAATGGATTGGGGAGTCCATCGCTCCTTGCGACACACGCAGAGGTGTCCACACACGGTCACGCGTGATAAAGCTGAGCGGTTCCTGGCTTTCTTCATGTAGTGGCAGTTGCCAGAACCCTTTTGGAAAATCATAGTCGCCAAAACCACAAGCTTCTTGTAAGAACGCCGCATTCCGAGTTGGATCGGCTGCCGCACCCGCGATTGGGATCGTGACCGCGTTCACGGGGCGATAGTCGATTGTCAAACGATATTCACCTGGCCGCCCGGGTTTTGGCACAACCACAGCAGCACAGGCCCACCGGCTCTGGTCGTTTGCTTTGATGTGCCTCATGGCTTCAAGTTGGGCCGTGTAAGTGTCGAGAAAGTGTTGCTGGGCTGGCGTGTACCGACATGCCTTCGCTCGGAACGGCGTCGCCCCATCCTTCAGTTTGATCCTCAACGGCTCGACGCGAGCTGGGGGATCGCTTCCAATGTCCGCACGGAACACGTCCTTGTGTCGCATCACTGTCTCTCGCAGCTGGGGTACCCATGTGTTGTCAAAACCATTCGCGACGGCGACATCGATCATTTCACTCAACCGTTTCTCCACGGGCCCTGACTCGGTCTAATTAGGCTCAAAAGGATCGACATCATCCGCAGGTCGTCCATGGGCTAGCGCCTCCAGTTGCTGTTGGACATCGATCCCCAATGCCACGAGCGTGTCATTTCCCAGGAGAAAATCACCTTCGTCGCCGTCCATAACCAGGCATTCCACTTGAGTCAAGTGCACAGGTCCCGCAGCTGTCTGAAGGTCCAGATCGACCACAACCGTTTCGGTGCACTGATACGTCGCGCCACCTGCAGCTTGCAGCGTAATGTCTGAATCCAATTACGTCCGCGAGATCGCAGCATTGAGACTCAGTAGTTCACCCAAAAGATGGCGTGGGAGTAGGTTTCGGTCGGCACCAGAATCCGCACAGAACGGAGACGTGATTAGCCCGTTGATCACAACCTCGCCTGCTTGGACCTGGCTATGTTGGTCTCGGATGCGCTTCACTTTCGGGTGTGTTCGCGCCCGCTGCTCCTTCATGCGCAGACGCGCCGCTTCCTTGTCTTGCTCGGAAGCCGTTGGACAGTTAGAAAGCCAATGCGCGCCCTGGCAATGCCAGCACCCGGTCTTGGGTGGGGTCAGTTGACCAGCGGCCCCCGAACGAGGTGGCCTCTCTTTGGGCTTTCGCGTGTCCTGTCGTTGGGGTGTTGCACCTTCTCTGTCCTTGCCCTTCTTTGTGGGCAATCGCGACACCCCAGGAGCATGCTGTTTGGCCTCATGCTGAAGCATGTGGTACTTGTGCTGAGTTCGCGCTCTCTCCTTGATGATGCCGAATAGTTCGAAGTCGCTCTTTCGAGCACCCGGTCTTTCGTACTTTACATGCCGCAAGACATCTTCCTTCAATATCCTCGGCTCCAGGTTATCCAGCAGGATACCTGCTCTCAATTTCATCCGAGCACTGTACCCTTCATGCGCAGGGTCACCAATCCCCAGGATGCTCTGCAAACCGTTCGCATTGATGAGGGTCGAAAAATCCGTGTAGAACTTGAGAACCCGAGCATCAATGTCTTCTTCCTTCAGATCCATCCGTAGGTGCTCCCTGAAGAATTGGTCGAGATCGGGGATGTGTTCGTTCATCACCGATCCCACCCTTGCGTCGATGAGCGCGCAAAGCTGAGCGTCCGTCACGTCAGCTTCTGCCTTCTGTAGCTCATAT